>CACKRE030005003.1:237574-258586 GCA_902602495.3 Ectocarpus sp. CCAP 1310/34 | reverse complement strand
GGGGGGGGGGGGGGGGGGGGGGGGGGGGGGGGGGGGGGGGGGGGGGAGAGAAGAAGCCTGCTGAAGAGGGAGTCCCACCAGGGTGTAAGGAGAGGTGGGTGTCGGCAGGGGTACAAAAGCCGCGACTGGAGCAACGCCGCAACATACAACGAAGTTCCTGGTGCACAGTCGACCGCAACACATAGGGTCGATGGGATAGAGGGAAACTAGTGGAAGATCCATGTACCATCTATCCATCGTCCACCGGCACACGCGTGTCCGAAGTCCACGGTGGAGCCCACAGAGAAAAAACGTAGTACCCCAGAGTTTCTCTCGAACCCGTCGGGGGCCACGACCAAGGCCTTGAGAACGCACCCTTCTTGGGAACCCGAAACAAATATGAACGGTCTCCCCGCAAAACTGCGGAGATTGTCGTCGGAGTGCTACTACACGAACAAGCTGATTGCGAGGTGTATCATGATTCAAAAGCAAGGAGCCCCAACTGTGTGGGAGACAGGTAGGATATGGTTTGGACCAGTAGCGACAAGGGATCGTACAGGTCGCAACGCTGCAGAACATGAAAGCAACGATAAAAGCCACCGCAGCAGCACCAACGTGGGACGTACTTCGTAGTATATACGACGCAGTCCTGTTGCCCCAACGAACTCACGTGGTTCCACGGCGCCTGTACCGCGAAGCCGAAGAACAACCAGCGCAGCGTCCGCGCGATGTCCAATTGCTGCTGTACCTCTCCGTCGTCCTGGCCCTTCGTGTCGAACCGCTGAGCCACGGCGTCGGCGGCGGGGAAGATGCACCCCGCCGTGATGGACTGGCGACGAATAAACGGGTTTCGCAGACGTTTACAGAAAGGAAGAGAGGGTACCACGTTCATTGCAGGGAAACGTGCAACCCCGCCGTTTAACCGCCAAAAGGATGGCTTAAGATGCCCCCCCCTCCCCCGCCCGGCCCTGTAAAACAAGCCAATTCACTTCGTGAACTCGGCAACCAGGTTCCCGTTTTTTTTTTTTCCTCTTTTTTTTGTTGGCGGTAACCATAATGGTGGTCGAGTAGATCATGTTGTGCGGGGTGGAGAACCCTCACTCCGCGCAAGGGGGAAGATCGCAACACGTTGTGTTAAAATAGTAAAGCACCCTCGAGGCAGTTACACAGTGCTTACAACTGTTTCTGGAAGTAAAGCACCAAAAAATAAATTAAGTCATGNAATTCACTTCGTGAACTCGGCAACCAGGTTCCCGTTTTTTTTTTTTCCTCTANTAAATTAAGTCATGCGCAGCTGTCATCCGTATGCAAGGAAGTGAGCACAAGATGCTGATCACCCTTGGCACGATGCAGCCCACCCTTCATGCGACTCGCCGAATATTACACGGCGCTTCGCGCTTGGTGATGTGAGAGCCTGGTCCGGTGAGAACCCGGCGAACTCCGTCCGGCTTTGTAGGGATGCGAGTTCAATGGTCTAACGACGGCATGCACGACTATAAGTGCCCCCCCCCCCCCCCCCGGCCCCCTCCACCAGAATAATATCTACGAAAGAAATGGTGCCAACATCGAACGTGTCGTGTATAGAAAACAAGCCCTTACAGAGAATCCGCTCGAGCTGTGCCATTCGGCATTTCCGGTAAGGAATCGCCAACCCCTCCCCCTCACGGTGGAAATGGGCTTCGAATTCGGCACTGTCGTCATGTACGTCCTCCTCCACGGGTTGGTCTATGCTCGTGTGCACCAGTTGTGAGGGATGCGCGGTGCGTAAGGATATATTCTGGCGAAAACCGAGCAAGCTTGCATCGTAGGGTTAAACGAAACATTTTTTGAGACAGAGCAAGGTACGGTTGTGTTCCGACACCACCTACCCGCTTCCTTCTTCCCTCGCCCTCTCTTTTTTGCACACCGCACCGGCAAGTATACGCCTGCGCCACCCAGACACGATTCCGCAGACGCGTGCTAAGGATCGCCCAAACGACCGAATGCCTTCACGAACAATTTTGGGCATACCGCGTGCTAGCAAAAGTAGCCTTCGCTGACGCTATGGATTTATTGCTAGTCTATCTCAGAGTCTTTTCTCAGATAGAGATGGAGTCGTTGGGTCATACAGTATTAGAGAAAAATAAAGAAGAAAACCGTTCGCACTCGTTACCCTCGCCATGTAGTCTATGTGCCGTGTCGGGGCGTGTATTTTCCCATGTCTGTCGTTCGAAAAAAACGAGCGTTTTCCCATTCCACGACGCGGTGATAACCGGCGTCTAGCGAACAACGAGAACAGGCTAAAGACCGCTGGGTCTACACTCAGGCAGAGTACAGGGTGGATTCGTGCGTTGGACGCGGGGGACAAAGACGAGTACTGTATGGACAGCGAGGGACAAGGACTACATCAGCAGTACAAGTAGCAACAGCAGACGACGACATGTCGCGGGTCGCACTCTTGGCAAACCCAGAGAGCTGCGAGAAGCACAGTTTGCGCCGACCACGTTCGTGTTATTCGCACTGATCGGGATCCTCGCTCGTATTGACGTACTTCAATATCCCAGGGAAATCCAAGCGCTACTTGGCAAGGACAAAACTCCTCTAGCATACACACCCTGGTTCTATAGAGTGCAACAGACCCGGACAGGATCGGAGAAGCCGCAGACAAGGCGGGTCGTTTGGCTATGCGCATACCAGTCAGCTCTCCGCGTCAGACAACCTCTGACTACATATTGGCAGCAGAAATGGGGGGAAGAGCAATCGCCTGACCTTGGTCAACAGCGGGGCTGTCTCGAGAGCATGGAGGTATGAGTCCCACAGCTCGGTAGGAGCGGCCGCCATCCTTGTCACGCCACTTCGCCGGATGCTGCGATTGTCATGTTTGTGCTGCTTCATCCCCACAGGTGACAGCAGTGCAGACCGAAGCGGCGAGCAAACGAATCCGGAGCACCGCTGACAGGACCAACATGCCAACAGAGTGCAGGCCGTAATAAATCTTCTGATGAGCAACATGGTGCAGCCGAGGGACGGGGCGAGATGGCAAGACCAAGAGCAGTCGCGGAGCATGTCGCGAACGAGGCGCAACTGGCGGAACTGTCAGGTTTTGATTCGATTGGCGGCGCATCAGCTGCGGAGCCCCGGATAAGCTAATGGTAAGCTGCTCCTTCTCCTCGCTGCACTCTCGCTCTTGTCTAGGTCGTTCTCCATTCCTACGACTCACTGATCCACTCTACATTAAACCCATGCTCAGCACATATTGCACAGCACTGATGCGGGGCCGACATGTCTAGAGTCGAAGTTGAAAGGAATGCAAACCTTATGTGACACAACATGTCACCCCCCCTGGACAGATTTGCAAAGCTTGATTACTCCACGACGAAGAGGAAGTATATACCAAACGATACGTCTTCGGAAAGCTCTGGATGAGGTGGTTCCACTGCCTCCATTTTTCGGCACCACCTCCCTCCTCTGCTGTGGAACAATCGAGCTTCGCTAGGTCTAGGGGGTGTGATATCTTACGTCACCTATGGCAACGTTTTGCTGCCGGTTGGTCGTTTCTCAATTTTCTGTCGGTGAAGCATGTGTACGTGGTCGAGCCAAACCTGTTGGATGGGGACCACCTCGACAAACGGTACATGTGTGGTAGCCTCGAACCCCATGACAACCTAGCCTTGATGCTGTGGAACAAAAACATAAAAGCGGAGGCTACTAAACACAATCCTCCAAAAATACCTCCCGTCTTTCAGACACCAACCAAGCCTGCGTGCCCAGTTGGTGTTCTATTAATGTGTTTCTTTTTGACAAAGAGGCGGCGAGCAGGACGGTCTTGGCTTGATTGGCGACACGGTTACCATCACCCACTGGGGCTTGCGACAAACAGTTGAACCCTAAACTAAAGGCTTCCGCGAGCATCTTGCTTGCCGATCCCCATCTCGAAGCAGTACTACAGACTATTGGGTCTCCCTTGGTTGTAAAAAAGTGGCATACATGTACTTCAAACAAACAGTCTACACATGTTCAAACAACCCGATCCCCTCTGGCACGCCCAAAATCAAAGAGTGCTACAATCGTTTCACAGATAGACATGCAGCTTGTGCTGCCACACAGTACGATGCCGTGTGCACTTCAGGAGCCGCCTTGGAACAGTTGCGTGCACCCTTTCGCCGACGCAAACTTCGCGAACCATAACTGTTGCAACTACAAATAGTCTAACTTAGGCAGGAGCGACACACGTGTCAATAAACACAAACACCAGACCCCAATCCAGCATGCTGCCTGAGGTGGATATCTAGAGAATCTTTGGGAGGAAAGTGATGAGGTCAGACCCTCGCTCGACGCAGGTGCGGTAGACCTCCATGATCTCCTCGTCGTCCTTGAGCCCTTCCTTCTCCTTCATGCCCCTGCTGGCAATGCCATCCAGCTTGTCCACCGACGTGATCAAAGCCTTGTAAACGGACGTTGCCTGTGTCAACATTTATCGCGGTCGAAAGGACATATATAGAGAGGGCCACAAGTTGCAAGAATCAATAAGCGAGGAGCACAGAGCTTGGAGAAGATGACATGACGACCGTGCGACTAGGACCCCTCTCCCCACCCTACTCCCCTGCTCTGTGTATCACACACCTTCTCTTCTGCGTCTTTGTTATCAATGCCGATGATGACTTTCCTGGCGCTGGATCTGAGGTTGGCGATAGGAGGGTTGCGCATGGCGAGGCGAAGCCCCTTGTAGTCTTTCTCCCCAATGAAGACGTCGAGAGTCTTGAGGCCGGCTGTTGCTTCGGACAGCAGGGCCAGGTTTTCTTTCACCTGGGTCAAGAGATGACACGACGAGCATGTGGTAGGAAGGTAAAAGTTCAAGAACCGTGTGTTGGTCCGGGGAGAGGTACGTAATGGAAAGGAGGAGGAACTGTGCAATGTATCCAATAGTTGATTCGCTTTTCTCCGATACGATGTTTGGCGGCTTTGAGGTAAGCTATTGGCAAGGTCAAGTCCCCCCTCGACGTTTGCCCTCGAGTGTATGTGTGCGTGCGTGTATAATGACTGGTAAAGATTAGTGGGTTGTTGTGTGGAAGCAAGTTTCGCGCGAGCAAAACTTGGGTGGGTAAAAGGGTGTGCGGTGTTAGCGGTGCAGGCCGGTGGGGGTGGCACACCCAACCGCGCGATGAAAGAGTCCCGCATGCGGGAATTGGAAGCAGCCACAGCCCCAGCCACAGCAGCAGCTAGCAGGCACGGTAACTATCTACAATACGTGCGATATTTTTAAGAGGATAAAACTTGTAAGGACCGTACCTCGCGGCTACAGCCATCGGACACAACAGAGACCAACCGCAGGACGCGAAACTAGTATCTGCAAGTTTGTTGGTCAACGAAGGGGTGTTCTGTCGGAATGTCTGCGTCGCCTCGCTGACAGCCATGTCCGTTCTCGGCGTTTCATAGATTGCTACAACATCGGGAGGGAGCGACTCCCTCTACGACGCTGGACGGGAGAGGGGTCGCACCTTAGACAACACAAGATAACACACCCCCTGGACCGATTGCCACAGCTCGATTACGCAACGGCGAAGATGATGCGTGCGCGAAACGACATATTTCAGAAAGCTCTCGACGAGACAGCTTCAACGCTGCCGTTTTCGGCGCTGCGACTCTTTCTGCTGTTGAGAAATCGAGCTTTGGAAATCGGTCCAGGGGGAGGGTTGTCTTGTGTCGTCTGCTGTATAAGACGCATCCTAAGATTTACGCCTTTGTCGCACCCCCAGGTTTCGTCGTCTGTGGCAGGCGGAATTCCCGAACGACTTCGTACAGGTGCGATTAGCATATCCGCGAGCTACTGCTGTGTGTGTGTGAGACACATCCACTCTTCATTGTTAATATAATTTCTGTGTTCGAACTGCTTGTTGTACAAACGTAGTTGATACTTCGCCGATGTTCTGAGAGTTCATGCCCTACGATACTCATAAATACGCAAGCTTGCTATCATGTAAAAAGCAGGAGGGTGAGTTGGATCCTCCGCTGGTTACTCTCCAGGGGAGACGTTGTTTTACGGACTACCCCAATACGTAGCTTGGTCTGCACAAAAACCCACCGTGACAAACGTATTGCGTAAGATAGCACACCCCCTTGGGGGCGACTATCCAAGTTCGAGCTTCAACAATATCCGTGGTACCATAAAACCCTATTCATCGGGGCGAAGCTTCGAACGAAGACTTATCATCGTTGCGTTGCTCTGTTCGTTCTAGACTAAACGCCTCTGCCGCTGAATAGATCGAGTTTGGCTTCGACTCATAGTGGGGCATTTCTTTCGGATTAGATTTGTTCATGTACACGCGGCCAAAGTGCAAATTTGCATGTAAACTTACACGCGGTACAGCGTCCATTAGTCTTTATGTAGGAAACAGAGATTTTTCGTGTGGTCAGATACAGCAGTAGCTGGACAACTCTCAACCTCACCGCTGCTTCCCGTCCCTTCTTCTCCACCTCCCCACGCAGCTCGGCGAACTGTTGCACCTCGTCCTTCATCTCTTCCTCGGCCAACGCTCGGGCCGATCCTCCGATCAGCACCCCTGCCGCAGCTAGGGCTTGGGACCCTGCGACTGTGCGTCGAATAGCCTCGGCCCGCGTCAGCCCTGCCCCTTCTCCTGCTCCCCCGACTGGTGATGATGTAGCAGCCATAGCTGTCGTTGCTACTTCTGCTCGGCTCGAGCATGATGCGACGTGCACGAACGATTCCGCTTTGCCTGCCAGGAACACAACGACAACCAACATGATCTTGGTCGCGGACATGCTTACCGTCATCATGTCGTCTCGAACGGCGTGCACGTTTCCCTGCTCTGCCCTCTCGTGCGTAGTTGATGGCAAACTCAAGGCGAGAAGAACAACGGTGTTTTCTGCGTCCGTGTCAGCTGCTGTGCGCCCGTGCCGCGGCAGTGCGGTCCTACCGTTGTTGTGAGCACCTGTTAGGTCGTGTTGCCGACCGAGTCAGTTGCGGTGTGACTTGGTGGTGGCATGCGGCCAAACGGGTTCTAGCGGCATTATTCTCGGGCATCTTGCTCCTGCAGCCCGGGTTGCTGTGGCTCTGCTCCCCGTGGGGTCGGCACATGTCTGCAAGTCTGCTGCTCCTCCTTGCTCCCTGGGTGGTTGGGTGGGGGAACCACACGCACCCGCAACCGAGAAGGAGATGGCGACTTACTCTTCCAGCCACGACGGGCAGCGGTTTATACGTCTGTTCGGCTATGTGCTGGCAGAGTTCCCCCCGGCGACTCGACAGAGGTTGGACCTCTCTCCCTGTTCTCCGCTGTTTGATGCCAGCAACAACAACCTCAGCATCATTAACAGCGGGAGATGTTCAGCTGCTGTAGCTATTGATACAGAGACAACAGCTAGGCTTCGGGGTGAGTGCTCCTCTCGAGGCGTGCCGCTCGAGAGCGCTCTTTTGGCGAGCCTGTACCTGGCTGCTGCAAGAGCCGTCGGTGAGGAGGGCAAATTCCCTCGTGTTGCTTCGGAAGGAAACGGGGTTCATGAAGGCAACATCCCCCGACGAACCAACGACGCCGTCCGGCTGCAAAGAGCTTTGGTTTTGGGTGTTGTCTCCGTCGTGATGGCCCTCCTTTCGGGCTCGGTGGATGGGAAGATCTTGCGCTACTTCTGCTCCTTCTACGCCGTCTTTGCAGGCAAGTTGTGCGCTGCAGACTGCACACGAGCTGCATCCTTAGACTATACTAGCCTGTGCAGTGTACTCTATTTACGTACACGTGTAGGCAAGCTACATGCATGGACGCAGTTGCACTCGTTGGCACAAGGACTGCCCGCACTCCTGGTCATCATGCCTTCTGGCAGTAATTAACAGCAGTGTAGCTTTTGAACAGTAACACCAGTAGCGTGCGTGGCAGGCCCAACAGTTCAACAACAGTGACAGGCTCTTACGGGATAATCATAACGGGGGATAGCCTGTGTGCATACCGGAATGGTTTGTGTTGGATAGGGTAAATCGGCACCTTGGCGGGAAACCTCAGACGAGAAACTTGTTCCAATACTTTTTTCTCATCTCATGCACAAGCCCGCGGTGTTCTGCGGGCGATGCCAAACACAACACCTAGCACACCTTGGATGACCCAGCCACCTGCGTACTTCGTACGTACAACACTAAGAAGCTTCGTCTCGCTTCATGTGTATTCCTTGGTGCAACATCCTCGTGGATAAATACCGTGTCCATTGCACCGCTTCAAGTATCTGTACCTTCCCCACTGTGTGTGACTTTACCAGAACGCCAACACTCCAAAATCCAAGCAACCACGACAGCTGAGTTCTACATAGTAGCACCCATTCCCTCTACATAAAACCAACACGAAGAAGCCCCACTGCAACCCAGATCCAACCACTTACTTTGTCTCCAAGTGCAGTCAAAGGCGAGTAGATGTCGTTGACGACGGCGTGCATCAGACCACCACCGATGTCAGCGCTTTGGGATCACGTCTTCGGTTCCGAAGGTGAGGACATCCGCGGAGAAACCTAGGCAGCCCCTGAACATTGGATTTGCAGCCGCACGAAAGTGATCGTGATTTCCACTACGAAGCAAATCGTCGTACCCGCGTCGTGTATGTGGCTTGGGCTGGCCGCAGCGTGAAACAGGGTTTTGTATCCGAGCATGGTACATGCAAGCGTGATTAACAGCAGGAAAAAACGTTATGTGGAGGTGCATCGTTTTAGATTTTTTTTTTTCTGTCTCGGATGGCTAAATAGAGCCATCTGTACTGTGTACCCGAGGTCGGGAAGTCGACCAGGGGTTGCAGGTATGACGTCCGAGATTCTCTTAAATCGCGGTTGCATCCGTCAAGCAATGTGCAATGTTTCTCCTCTGAAGTCAGGCCTCGCGCCAGCAAGCGAACCCTTGCTCAGAACCTAACAACTCGTCGAACAACAGGTCGTGTGGTCAACCATGGCTTGGGAGAGATGTCGACTTGAGTTTGTTTTGGTGCGGCAGCTTCGTCAGAGGCCGAAAACCTTGTTGATTTGAGAGTGGCATTATTGGGGGAGGTCGGAGGGGCCCCGCGCATCATGTCCATCATACACACATCATCCACGTATCCTCCGAAGGACTGGAGATCAGTACTCTGCCGAGCACCCCCAAACAGAGTTCTCTACCTGATAGCATGCGAAGTATCGGTATCCGGATTAGCTTCCCCACCCCTCCCCAGGAAATCGGTATGATCATCATCGTGCCGAGGTGAAATGGAAGAATCACGCACGAGTTGTCTGAGGAGATCTGCTTTTTTGCAAGCTGTTTCAAGAAAGTTGTTCGTGTATGGATGCAGTGGAGGGGGTGCAAGTGCTGCAGTGTGTAAGCAGCGGTTGGGAAGGACTTCCACTGATACGCCACCTTGAGAGGCCCGAGGGTATGCTAATGATCAGTGGAGTTCGTTTCAGCAGCTTTTGGAGAATGAGAATACTGCGACAATTTTGCAAACATGTGATTGGAGTGAGGTGACGAACCTCTCGCACAGTTCGGGGCCGCTTGATGACGTTCTCGCTCATCCGCTCGTAGCTCGCGGTCAAGGCCTAGCCCTGGACCATACGCCAGCCACCGACAAGGGGGGTCCAGACGAGGATAGACAGAACCGCGAACACCAGCACCTTTCGCCGCGGGGATATTGCCCAAAAGCCCTAGGTGAATGACGCCCCAGCCCGTAGACGTGAACCGAGGACCCCCTTCTGGTGAGGGGTGCCACACGAAGAGCCGTTGAACTGCCGTACATACCTGAGCGAAATATACCCGCACGTATGGTGACTTGTGCGTTCGCGTCTCTGCATCATGCGGATGACACAGCAGTACCTGTGAAGCAGCCCGCACCGAACACCATGATCGGGTGGCACGTTCTGTGTACCTGGCGCGGGTGTTGGTAGGGTTACGACTTGTGTTTGTTTTCGGTGGGCGGGCTGATGGTTTTGGACAGGTGTGGACGTGCGCAACACTGCGATGCCGCGTTTCCCCACTGGGGTTGTTAAATTTTTCATGCCCATCTTCACGGGACCTCATGCGCAGCCCAGACTCTCGGGTACAGAGGTTGTTGACCACGGGGGGGTAATGACCAGCGTGGGCGTTTTACGATAGTTGCCTTTGCCTCGATGAGGGTTGGTGATAAGCACCGTAACCTGCGTGATGCAGAAATTATTGTCGTCGCTTGGGGTTGCATGCACCAGTGTACCATCGGGCTGCCATTCATGACGAAATCTGATACCCAAAGTCAAGCCTGTAACAGCAGTCGGTTGCGTCTTTGCTGCGAACTGTTCTCGCGTCCGAGAATAGTTTTGATTGTCGCATGCTTGTCTTCTCTGCAGGACAAGCCCAAGCGCAATGGTTGACGTGAATGCCGCTTTGGATCCCTTCCAATAAGTGCAATCCCAAGTTCTACGCCCATTGTCTCTTTCTATGTGCTGGGTTTGATGTTACGCTGCTGGTAGGCGCCTGGGCCGTCAACGTCCTCACCGTGGAAGCACCGGGTTTCATGTTCGTCATGGCCACCTCCGCTGACATCAAGGTAACGGTACAGACTCGCCAGAACGGAGCAGAGAGCGGCGCACCTGCGCAGGTCAACAGCAATCTCATATTTCTCTTCTATCGCTGCTGTGGTTGGCGATTTTTTGATCCCGTCTGCAGCCCCGTCGTGTGCATCGAAGGCAAAGATACGTGCGTGGCGGCTCGCGCGGACCTATCACAAGAAGCTCCTGTCGACCCGTCGCTACGAACGTCAGTCGTGCCGGTACTAGCGACTCGCTTCGGTTTGCCCTTTTCGCCGGTCAGTCTATGCCCGACGATTACTCATTTGTAGATGTGTCTTGATTGCTTCCAGCTGTCCTCCCATGGCCTTCCTGCCCTCCCCCCACCCCCCCCAAACGACACGTGGCTCGCATTCCGCCGCTCCAACTGCCAAGGGTGGAGGAGGCGCCCGGGCCCCCGCTGGTAGTAGATGTGGGACAACCTATAAGCCCGTCAGGCTTGCGGTAGACTCTCGGCGTGGCCTGTGGGAGATGGCGGAGAGGCACAAGCGCGGGGCACTTGGTATGGCCCTGTCGGAGAAGTCTTTTTCCCGGTTCAAGAGTTGCGCGCGCGGTGCGAGGCGTGCGTGGCGGTGGTGTTCGCGACGGTGGGAGCGAAGAAGAAGAGCGAGTGCAAGTTTGGCGTCGGCCGCGCAGGAGACGGTGCGTGCACCGCAACCATCCCCATGCAGTTGACTGCTCCACTAGCTTTCTACGATACCCGCGGGTAAAGGAGCACCCTGTCGCAGACGCAGGGGTTCGGACGCTTTTTTTTGTTTCGTTCTTGGGGATATGCATTGTATCGGCTTCGTTTTAGCACGAGGCGGTGGGGAATGATAGATGGGGGGATTTTGTTGTGCGACGGGGCAGTTAGCCGATCGTGAGCCGTGTTCGCGGATGTTGGTGGTCTATGTGGTGTGGGTGTTGACTTCGAAGCTCTGACATGCTTGGCACGCCAAACTCAAGAAAAGCCCGTCACTGCCTGATTCGCTCCGCTCGCTCATGTCCTTTACTTCTCTTTCGTCGATGTCAAAGGGTATACAACAAGGTGGTCCGCCCCACTTCCAGCTATTTGGCTGTATCGAAATGGATGGACGCGTGGATGACATGGACTTGGCAGCGCTGCTTGCTTCTCTCGACTCGAGGTACACCCTGGTATATAGAACCGCGAGAGGACGTCCCATGTCATCGTCAAACGGCGGCGGCAGCAACGGTGGCATTAGCGGCAGTGGGACGTTTCAACAGACCGCGACAACGACTACGGCGGTGGCGCCTGCATCCATAGCACAGGAGGGTCTGGAGCTCACCTTCGTCGAGCGACCAAGCGTTTGGTCCGGTCGTTCGGCGAATGATGGCAATAGCGCAGACATGGCAGGTTGGCTCTTGAAGGAAGCCACTGCGATTTTAGTCGGTGAAGTGGCCCCACCCCCGGCATAAGCGACGAAGTGCGCGCGATCAGTTTGGTGTCGGTTCTTGACGCACATTCGTGCTTTATTCAGGAAAGGGACGTGTGGGTGTGAAGCGCTGGCCCACATCATCTTGAGGTTAAGCGTGCACCGGCATGCGCGTATGTATGTCTATGGCGAGGGAGGCGGAATCATCTGTTTTCGCTGTATGGTTTCCCTAACGATCTTTGTGCGTTTGTGTCGAGGTGTAACGGTGGGATTATGTCGCCGTGTTCTTTTGTCGAAGGGCGCTCTAATTAGACGAAATGGGTGCACCCGTCCTTGTTGTTCGGGGGTAGATGACATGTGGCTGCGTCGGTGGTGATGGTTGACGGATGGCCGCAGAGAAGATGTTAGGTTGTTCTAGCTGCTTCAGTTGCGTGCGTAACCCTTTTTGTACTTGGAGCGCTTTTTTGTTCTTTTTCTAGGGAGGGGCGCGAACATGTCTCAAGCGCGTAGGACTTAATCAACGGTTGTGTAGTGTTAACTAGTTGACGCAACATGTTAAACCCACAAGGTCGACAAGAAGTTGTCAGGACTGTGGGAGCGAAAAAACCGAGTCACGCCTGGTCTGATGTACTTCGCAAAGACAAGGAAGGAAGAAAACGTTTGATTGCGCGAGCATCGACCAACACGTGTCACGTCGTACCAGGGATTTCCATTTGGAGTTATGGCCTATTCTAAATGATCTTCGAGGACGGGGCACCAGCGGCGTGAAATTGAGTCGTACGCGGGATGGGCCTTGGCGGCCCACGGTCGGGATGTAGGGCATGCATGCATACGCCCGAGCCATTGCCCACTTTTACGCAGCAAAGTCATCATCATGACCGCGAGTTGGGTTGAGAGAACAAATTATACGACACCACGCCACCAGAAAACTGCGTGCCGCCGTTCCCATTCTCTCTTTTGCAGGTGTGCGTAATTCTTGGCGTAAGTAAGGCGTAACTTTTGCGCGCAGGCAAGGAAATGCGCATTTTTCCCGCTCGCTCTAGACTATTGTTACAGGTGCATGCGTAATGCTTCGAGCGCAAGTGTACCACGTCTTGTTATGTTTATCAAGAAGGCTAGTATAATGGCCCGAACTTATCTCACCATCCAAAAGCTTGTAGGACTTAATTACACGGTGTGAAATGAGCGTGAATTGGTTAAGGCAACCTATCAAACATGCCCCGCGGGAGGTGAAGGCGCACGACAAGAACTTGATTGTCCCTACCATGGGAATGAAAAAACCGCGTCGCGCATCTATTTTTAATAGTTGTAGATGCATACGCACAGGCTCAAGAAGCACATATTTGATTGCGTTTAGGTCGAGCAACACACGTTGCCTAGCACCAGTGACTTCAATTGGAGTTTTAGCTTTTGGGGGAATGACCACACCAGCGATGTGAGAATTCGTTCGTATGCGGGATGAGACTTGGCGGCCCAAGGTTGGGGTCGGGATACAGAGCACACGCCGGAGCTATTCATTGATTGCCCTTTTATTGAGATCAAATATCGCGATCAAACCGCTTCTTCAAACGATCAAATCGGTAGAGGAAAATACCACAGAATTGTTCTGTAGGGTAAAACAGAGGGTAATTACCCCCGGTATAGATCTGTGGGTACCCTACAGAACCTAACCTTGTAAAATACTGCCGTCTGTTTTCCCTTCTGGACTTCCAGACTACATAGATTCAACAGCAGTATTGTCGACAAATAGTGTTGCAGTGTACAACACCAACGTCACAGGTCGCACACATACGTTGATTTTGTGTGTTGATCGAGAAGAGTGCAGCATCTGGCCAACACAACGCACGAGTCACACGAATACACATTAGTCTACATCAGTAGTAGCACAAAGACATACATCTGGCAATGAGTTTTCATACACAAAACACACAACCTCCCCCGAGAAAGGGGGAATCTCCGATTTATTCTGCATACCGCACCTCGCAGCAGTATCGAACCGTTGGAAAGCTGTGTCCATCATCTTTGCATCATGAACGTCAAGGGCCCACGTGGTGCGCTTGTTCACGGAGACCGGGTATGCATCGTGAGTCTAAGGAAAACAGTGGAACCAGGCACCCACAACAGAGACCGCGAAGGCCAGGACGAGCCTAGAGACGACGGACAGGCGCCATCGACAGGCTGCTTCGACACCAGACAGCAATGGAGATATTGTGTAGGTAAACGATATGAAATATCCGCGTTGGCACGTCTGCACGTCGGTACCGTTCATCCTGGATCTTTGAAACGCACGGCGGAGGTCTGGCGTGGTATCTTGCAAGAAATCTTGGACGCAGCTTGTTGGGGGAATTAGGCATGGGGCACGACAGCACAAGCACCATCTGCATTCGACCCCTCTCAGGGCATCTCCGAAAGCGTCCGCGGAGCACTTCGAGGAGGCAAGTGGTGCCAGATGGCTGAGCGGAAGACCCAGGATCAAGCTAACCGGCGCGTGGTGCCGCTCGGTAGTGACGGCGAGGCAGCGGAGGCAAGGACAACTACCGGCCGCCGTAGCAGCGACAAGCTCCGCATCAAATCGCACAACCTTGGTCGGGAGAGGCAAGCAAGGCGTCGTGTAACGCCGCTCGGGGAAGACGAGTCCGAGGAAGCTCGAGAAAGGGGGGTGCCGGTTCCCGCGGTAGGACACCCACGCGAGGAACCCCCCCATCCCGGAGAGGTGAGTATGGTGCAGAGGTTGTATTCAGACAAGACTGAAATCCATCACCATGTGCGGGGATGCGGCAAAACTTCCTCTTTCTAAGTAGACAGTTGATTGCTTCACGCATTTGCTCTGTGGTGGTTTGATGGACCTTGCGCGTGTCGCTCAAGACGGGTGGAGTCCGCACATTTTTTTCACTTGCGACTGCTGCTGCTGCGTAGACTTACTGTACAATAGACCTCGCCGTATTGCCCGTCCTCCATGTATACAGCACAGCAATGTGCTACGAAGATACCAGTCAGTGTGCAGCACTGCCTCTCAAGTTCTCTCTCACACACTGTCACATCTTTCTCTTACGCCCATGACCATTGTTCCCGTTCGCCGGCCATGCGGGTGTGTGCCCCATACCCAAGCACATGCTTTGCGGCTTCACGAGGACCAAACATGAGCTTTGGATCCAAACAGCGATCAAACGCGAACGAAGAAAACATTGGGGATGGCACATACCTTAGCGAACGCCGTGGCGGACATGGTAAATCGATAAAAGGGTAATCGGTGCAGATGTTTGCACAGCAAGAAGCCGCAGTGTGGAACGAACAGGTGCATGCATGTTGTTTTATAGATGAAAAGATGAAAAGATGACAAGTGCCGCTGGCAAAATAGCAAGACACCCGGGGTATGCTTTGCTGCTCATGCGAGTGTTGTCAAGGAACACAGTGCGCGCAACATCTACGGCCGTGGCTGGCCAGCCCTCTCTCAGCAGCCGAACATCAGAAACCGTCCCGTTGTTCCAGGTAACGACAGAACGACAGCCGAGAATCGCCTCGGCTAGAGCATCCAGCTCGGCTTTGGACATTCTCTAGAGAAGCTAAACTGCTGTTGGTGTGAAAGAACGAATTTCGACAAATATCCGGAAGGTCCGTCCGCTTGCCGAAGAGAAAATAGCTGTCACGGGACGCACATCGAGCACAGCGGGAGCATTAGACTGTAGAATTCTTGGCCAACCGAGCGTCCCATTCGTATCACACACGGGTCACGGGGGGAGGGATTTTGACGCCACCGGTGGGGGTAGAGTGTACAACACCTATTGCTGCAACTCATGTGGAAGAGTCAAAAATCGAAGAAGGCACCCAAAGTACAACCAGATCGGCGCAACACACCCGAGGAAGAGATGTACGCTCCGATCTACGAGCAGCTGCTTGCTACATGCGCCCGATGCTGAAAATAGCCAAGAAAATGGAACTTTGTTGGTAGACGGAGCGCACAGCGTTGCCATGTAGATGATGTTAGAGCGTCCAAACCGTGCCCATCTCTAGATCTAGCACGGGGCGCCCCAAAACGAAGAACGAAAGTAGATGCTTGCAGGGGTTCCGCATGGTGGTGTTCGGGAACGGGTAGCTTCTGTGTGTGTATTTATTGTTCAACAACAACGCGGCTGCGCGGAGTCCGGTAATTTGAGTCCGGAGGAATTCCCACACAGGGTGCGAGTCACGCGATGGACATATTTCCGCCTGATTTTCGTATTTCACGGCCCTCTGTTCGACCGCACAACCAGTGCATCCGCTTTGTGGAGTATGGTTTTGGAATGAAAAAACGGTTCACGGGAGAGTTTCGAACCAGCACGGTGACCGTTCTCAATTCTCAGCAACAGGAACGGAATTGTATTTCAATGGGGGGGCTATCTGAGCGAGTTGTTACATTCACGGATTGGCCTTGATTGGCCGGTAAACAAAGAATAGCGCCTTGCAACGAAATATTTCTGTTTTTGTTTTTTCCGGGGCCCATCTCTACTGCTGTGACACTAGACTATTGTACGACAATATACCGTGTGCGTGAAGAATTGCAATGTACTACCCCCAACACCTGTAGGGCACCGACAGGGTGGTTGAATATCGCCTACACGATGTATATGCCACAAAGCCACAAAACAGACCAAGTTTTGAAAGATTCCGGAGGCGTTTCCTTGTTCGGTTACCGTCGAACCGGCGCTGAATATTCCGTTGTTGTTTTTATGTACGCCTCCTGTTGTCGCCGGCTATCGGTTGTCCTTTTCCTCGTTCGATGTTTATCTCTAGCCAGCTCAGGCTACAACACGGTGGCAATCAAGCATTCCCACAGTGGCACGGGCGCTGACGGGCGGACCAGATTAATAAAATTCGGTCCCTGTCCCATAATACAAAAGTATTCTAGCTAAATAGTTAAATGAAATGTGCCGTCAGCCCTGTGGTCCGGGTGTCACTTTATGATATTGTGATCAGGAGCAAGACGACAGGGCTGCATAGAACCGGGGCGTCGTGATGTGTTGCGCGTGCGTCGTACAATGATCATGCTGAGCAGCTTTGCCGGAGCGTGAACAGGTATCCTAAGAACCTGGCAGGTAGGACACTGGGCCTGGAAAAACTCCAATATACGAACTCGAACATCTATTCTTTTGTGAACCCTGTGCAGAGCCCCGGCACTATAACCCATACGACCGTCGTCGCTGTCAAGCCCGCATGTGTGCATACACCAATAGTGGCGAACGTTCAGGTTGAAGGTCCACCAGCCTCTTCTCACATGCTGCTTGTGCTTGCTTTTCTACCCTTGGCTTACGCAATAGTGACTTCAAGCTCTCGTCGACATTGTGTTGTTTCGAAACCTGCCGTAACCCGTCTTCTTTCGTCTGTCAAACCCTTTCTTCTCGTGCAGCCTGGCAGCCATGGCGGCGGCAGCGGTGGGAGTGTTGGCGGTGTTGATAGCGGCGATGGCGCTGCCGGCGCCGACATCCACGGGCAGCAAGAGTCGCCGGTGACGTTCACGAGAAACGCCTTCGTGGCCGAGCAGCTCAAGCACCTTGCGAGGGCCGTCAGCAGCATCCCATCGTCCCCTGCGGTGGGACAGGAAGTGGGGTGGTGGGGAGACAGAACAGCCGGGGGCGGGGGAGACAACAACCCGCACATGGGCAGCGCGCCACCCGTGTTCTTGCTTCAGTCCCCCGCCTCGCACCTCTATCGGCAGCTCCGATCGACGCCATCCACAGCGAGCAACACCGAGGCTTCTGGGAGCTCCTCTCGGCCCCTGTCCCACTCTGGAGGCGCTGCTTCGCCCAACGAGAGAGCTGCCGCCGCTGCCGGCGCGGCAGGCACTTTGGATGCAACCACCACGCCCCCTCGCCTTGATTCGGCATCAACGTCGGGGGGAATCCTGCAGTCGCCCGGGGGAGAACGGGGTGCCGGGGCGGCGGCACCGACCGCCTTGGCGGCTGGTTCGGCCGCAGGAGGCGGCGGCGCCGGTGGCCCTGGAGTCCACGCCGCTCCTTCGCCCGCTGGCCCTCCCGGCATCGGCGGTGCTGAGCGCGAGGCGTCCTGGTCTCAGGGATCGACGGTCCAGGAGTACCTCGTCGCCCAGCTGCAGCAGCTGTCGCAGCTACTGGACTCGCCGCCGCCGCGTCGGGAGGCGGGGCCGAAGACCGGCTCGACGCTTCCAGAGCTGGCGGTGGCCGTGGCACCCGAAGAAGAACGGCGCAGGAGCGGAAAAAGGAGCTTGGAGAGGGCGGGCAGCGGCGGGAGTTCCCTGCAATACTCGCTGTCGACCGCGTCCTCGAGGTCCGGTAGCCCCTTCTCGCTCGACGGGACGACGGCAGCGATGGCTGTGACAGCGGCCAAGAAGGCGTCCCGTGGCAGCGGGAGCGAAGGCGGCGGCGGCGAAGGCAGCGGCGAGTCTAGCAAAATCGACGTGGAGGGCGTAGAGCCAGTGTCAAGTTCGACCACGCCCTCCGCGTTGTTCTCGGCGGGGAGGATGGTAACAACGCCGCTGTGGCCGCCGCCGGTGCCTCGGGGAGCGGCCGCCCCATTCGAAGGCGGTGGACTCGCTGCGGCCTCTCTCCGACCGGCGGGAGACGCACGATCTCCACCAGGAGGCGGAGCCGGCAAGGTCAAGGAGGGCGAGCGAAAATCTCCCACTTCGGTATCGCCGCCTCCAATGGTGTCCCCGGTTCCCGAAAGCGCCGTCGGCAACAGGTACGGCGGCGCCGGGCTGCCTTCGGCGGCGGGGGTGCGACCGGGGACGAGAGTCTCATCCAGCGCGGCGGTCCGGGAGGGTAACGGCTACAAGGACGTCGAAAATGGCACCGGCAGCGGCGGCGTGACCGCGGACGGCGTGGGCGACGACGGAGGGCGGCCCGGCAGGGAAAGGTCGACGTCGGCTGCGGCTTCGTCGGCCGCGGCTTCGACTGGCCACATATGGAGCATGAGGTCCGTCCGGGAAGGGTCGGAGGAGAGTGGCGTGCTTCATCCCACGAGGAGGCGGTCCTCGTACAGGAGCAGGAGCGGGGCTTCCCACCGCCTCACGGAGGCGTTCGGGCGGGCCAAGCTCTGGCGGCGCATGCTCGACTCGGAGTCGCGCACGGGGAGCGCCGTCATGGCCGGGATAGAGGACGAGAACAGGGGGGCGCTGGAGCAGGGGCTTGTGCTGCCGTGCGCTCCCTCGGACGAAGAAAAGGTAAATCCGCAGCAGCATGGTTCCCACAAGCTGCACCAGCACACAAGAACAATGGTATGATTGCGTTCGCTACAAGCGGACGTCGCACGTCTGTTGCTGCGCTGCCGCTTGCATGCAGACGTCTTCAAATGTGTTCGTAGTCAGCGGAAGTCTATACTAACGCTACCGTCTCCCGGGGGGCGACGCAGACTTGTTCTATGCGAGATGAAGTGGTTCGTGGGGCCAAGAGATTCCCAAGGTTGCAGTTCTTATTTCCTCTTGAGCGGGCTGCCTGTGTCTCACAGCGGCCGCTCCAAGCACGCCGCCGCAAAAAACACCTAAACCACAAGTGACCGTCGCCGTCGGTCGCGCGGGCAACGAGCGGCTTGTCTTAACTCGCCGCCGTTTGGACCCTGTATGTGGCTTCCTGCGGACCTGTCGGGGACTTCCCATGCGACGTGCAGAAGTAGCAGACTAGGTATCTCGCTTGAGGAGGGTAAGCCACCCGACGAGACTTGGCCTGGGTTAGCCGTAAATCTTCCACGTGACTCATAACCTCACCAAGTTGGGGTGAGCCAAAAAAAAATTGGATGCTGCCAGATTTCTGTGGTGGTAAGCCTCCCTGGCTGGCCCCTGCTCGTTCTTGCGGAGACGCTACCGATGAAACACCACAGCTTCCCCCAACCGTTTGTTCCATTGCGCGTTTCTCTCGCTTTTCCTTGTTGTTTGGCTGTTGACAGTGATGCGGGAAAACATTGCATTAATACGGAAGTTGGCACGCATGTTGCCGATTTGTTGAGTAGAGGGCAGAAAAACGTATGTAACGATCTCTGAAAGCAATGGGACGTGTGCCACTCACCGTATGTCTCCGTTTCCTCCACCTCTCTCTCTTTCTCTCTCTCTTTCTCTCTCTCTCTCTGCCTCTCTGTCTCTGGGTCTCGCTGTGTGTCTCCCTCTGTCTGTGTCTATGCATGTGTCTCTGTGTCTCTCTCGCTGTCTCGCCCGCGCGCTCTGTCTCTGTGTCTCTCTCTTCTCTCTCGTGGTCTGAAAAACAATTAACAGGTGATCTACCACAAGACCGGCAGGTGTTTCCTTGTGACCGCTGGCGTCGTTTCGGTAGGCGCTTTGTCCGCGGGCATGTGGCTCTTCACGTTCGCGGCCCCCTTCTTCTACTGGTTTGCCGCCCCGACGGCCTTCATCATGGGGTACCTCTTGCTCTCTTGTGAGTTTGGTCAAGGGTCAGCGGTCCCACGCTACCCCTATCGATGTTGCTACCTTATGCGTTTCACTACCCCCCCCTCTAATGTACCGGTTAGCCACCGCTTTACGCTTAACGCTACGCATGCAAATCGGGGTGCTATGTTCTCTTCCGAGTTTGCCTAAACACGGAACGCATGGAGAGAGCTTCGCGTCCAGCAACGGGCGCATTGTTGTTGGTCGTTGAGTTCTGCACGGTCGATGCTGCCGGAAAGTGCATGCGTGCACTGTTCTCGGGCACGAGACTATGGTCATCCATCCCCGAGTTGAACATTTGTTGTTACCCGCCACATGTCCCCGTTAAATATAGTGTAGAGCATCGTCACGATGGTGTTCTTTGTTTTATCTTCCCTGAGTGGGCGGTGGCAGCCTCGACTGGCCACGTTTCATCTTGAGACAACGCTGGTTGTGGACCGGCCTAAGTAGTGGACCGATTCCCGGCAGTCGTGCGGTATTGATCCCTGCCTCGAAACGTCCGGAATAGGGAGGGGACACGTCGAGAGGCGAAGAGAGGACAACACCCCATATTGATGAGCGTAGCACAAAAGCGTACGTTTTCTGCGGTAGCAAGCACGAGCGCCGTAGAACGCGCTCGATTGCCATTTTTGCGTTCGATCAAGTGTTGCCAACGGATCGAAAATTTCACGTGATCCATGTCAACATACCACACACCAACAGGCAGCTATGAGCACGAATGCTCCCCCCCCCCCCCCCCCCCCC
>CACKRE030005003.1:205738-220992 GCA_902602495.3 Ectocarpus sp. CCAP 1310/34 | reverse complement strand
CGGTCATTGGCGCTCTCGTTTCAAGTTCCGTTTTGTTCGTTTGTTTCCGTTTTGTCTTGCGTTTTCCTGGTCGGGTGTTCCCGCGCTAGTCCTACTGCGGGCACAACCACGATCCCCGGGGGGCCGTTTCAAGAGCTCAGGCTCACGTCCTCCCGCTCGAAGTTGTCGACGAGAGGTATGCTGACATCCGTAAATGGACAGCGGCTGGCGTCGCTCCGACGGACATCTTCAAACTGCTCGAAATGGATCACGACGGCAAGATCTTGGACAAAGTTTGGAAAAGGAAGGTGAGTAACTCAGCACGAGTTTTCTTCGCGGGCGCTGTTTGTGGTGGTTGGTCTAGCATTTATCCGGTAATTATTGGAAAAGGAGAGGAGGGCGACTTTGTCGAAAGTCGAAGCTGCGCTGGCCAATGATGGCAACCCACGTCCTGATGGCGGGGAGGACCCTTTTCCAAAGTGTGTCGTCTCCCTCCAATTTCCGACTCCTTTCAAGGTGTACAACGCCATCCACAAGGTTCAAGACGAGTTGTACTCCACGCCCGAGGACGGCGCCGATTTCCTGGCGAAGTTGGGAGCAGAACCGGGGATGTTCGTCAAGCGCACTTTCGACGATCTGGGGAGGATCGTGAATGTGTTCTGGGCCACCGTGGACCAACAGGAGAAGATGTCGAGGTTCGGCGGCTGTGTCCAGATGGATACAACCGTGTTTACGAATAGGTACGTCTGGGATAATGTCACCGTTCCAGAACGCTCCGTCCCGTCCTAGCCAGCTTCTTTGCTTCGGTATCCCCTTCCCCCCTCCTCCATTTTCGTTTCTTACTGACCATTGTTGTAGTATTTCGGGTCTTCAACTTTAGGTGTGCAGTGCGGCAGGTTGAACATCTCGTTCGGAGGGTGGTGGGGACACACTCTCTTCCGACCCCTGTATCAAGGAGGTCCTTCGCGTGATCCGGTCTATGCCGTGTTCACAACCTATTCAACTGCGGACTACCTGCCGACCTTCGCGGATGCAGCCGGTTTGGTGCAACAAGTGGGCATGAGTGGATTGCCAACTCTGAACCACTTCGTGGCGATGTCCCCTGACAGGGCAGTAGACATGAACGCCCTCGCCGTGCAGCGGTTCGAGGACAGGCTACGGAGCGCGACGGACACCTACCGGGGGGCTGTTTCTGTGCTCAACGTAGCAACGCAGAAACCGGACCAGGAGGATGCTCTCCTCCGTGACATGAATGCCGAGGTGAAGAAGGTAAGAACGCGAACGTTACATTGCGGTTGGTCGTTGGCAAGAATGAAAGGAGGTTGAGCGGTTCGGGTAATGTAATGTTTCATTGTGCCATACCCTGAGCGTACCCTACCAGTGGCCCGAAGCGATGGGGAAACGAAGGCGGTGGTATAGTGTTGTTGCCTGCACTAACATATGCAAGTACCTGATGTCGGACATGGAACGCACGCTGGCTTTGTTATCCCGTTATCTTTCTCCAGACGAAGTACAGTGCTCACTAATTCATGGGGGTCGTCCATGTCCATATTCGGTGCCGTTTCGTCGTGATCATTCATTTTTCACGCCATCCGGCGCAACCCTACAGGCTCGCAGGGACCTGATATTGCGCGAGCGTGACTACAACCTCGTCAGAGGCACCTACTTTGTGAGTAGCCACCGTAGGCACCCGCCTCATCTNTGATGTCGGACATGGAACGCACGCTGGCTTTGTTATCCCGTTATCTTTCTCCAGACGAAGTACAGTGCTCACTAATTCATGGGGGTCGTCCATGTCCATATTCGGTGCCGTTTCGTCGTGATCATTCATTTTTCACGCCATCCGGCGCAACCCTACAGGCTCGCGAGGACCTGATATTGCGCGAGCGTGACTACAACCTCGTCAGAGGCGCCTACTTTGTGAGTAGCCACCGTAGGCACCCGCCTCATCCCGAGACCTTGTCGGCAGGGTATTCAACTATGCAATGGGAAGGTCAGAGTGTGGAAGTGTGGAAGTTGAGCTTCGCCTAATATTTCTTGTATTATTTTTTTACTTTTACCCGGCGGATTTTGCCGGCTTGTCTAGGTCATCGAGTCGATGCTGTGCTAGACTAGTACCATGCACGGATGCGCGGACGCCGAAGGATGCACGTTCATGTTGTGAATGTCGCGGCTTTGGTGGTGGTAATGCTTGCAGGTGCCGCTAGCATCGTCGAAGGCGGCAGCTGAGGCCGAACAGGAAGCCCGCGCCAAATGCAGAGTGAGACGAAAGCGTTGACGGCCTTCAGAGCCATGAGCAGTACGCATTATTACCGTTTTTTGTCTTCCTTCGAAGCCGCGGGGACTCGCTAAATTCCAACCACAATGAGAACGGAATGAGATTCGGAAGATACGAATGTAAACCTTGTTATAAAATAGCGAGTCCTTTGTGCATCGCGTGTTCGGCTCTCTTCGCTTGTGGTCTAACTTAATGTCAGGAGAAAGAGACTGCCGAAAGAGCACGAAGGCAAAAGGTTGCTCAGGCACATGCATCCGCTCGGTCACGGCAACGACAGGAGGGGTTGGGTGACGGGGAGAGGGGTGGAAGGGCGGGGGATTCTCGCGACAAAGGGCGCAGCGGGGGTAAGCTCTCCCGCGGCGACCTCAACGAGGACAAGGGTGGTGACGGGGACGGGTTAGGGGGGAGCGTCGAGCCGCAAGAGGGAAGTGGAGATGGACCGGACCGAACGGAGGGTAAGGAGAGCAGCAGAGGAGGTAAAGGCGGTCAAGGTGGTGCACAGGGTGCAGGGGGGGGGCGTGGAGGAACGGACGGTAAGGGTGGGAACGAGACTGCGGGGGGGGGCAAGCCGCAGGCGGCTAAGGCGGCCAAGGACGGCCTTTCGTCGGGCGGTCTCGCAGAGAATAGTGAGGACGCGAAGCTGCAGACCCGGCTCCTACGCAGGAAAGCTCACGGGTTAAAAAAACTCGCTGCGACTCGGGAGGCACGGGTGAGTGGAACATCTTCACAGGGGAAACCCCCCACCGGTGTCATCATCAAGCGGAGTGGAATACGTAGCATTGAGAGCGGATTGAAATTACCTGAAGACGCGAAAATTGTATTGAGTGTCCACAGCAGATCTCTGGCACCTACTTGCGTATGTGTGGGATGGCTCCTTCGTGCGTGTTTTGACTGGGACTCTTCGAAAGCAACTTGCAGATCACGTGTGGATGTTTTGGGACGTGTCAAAGCCGAGAACATCGTGGATCGTGCATTACTTCTTATCGCGTGCCGCCTCCATCCCCCGGTACGACCTACTGCGTTGGTTGTTCATTGTGTCTGCCTGCAGGGGGACTTTGGAATAGGTGTGGGTACTCGCCTTTACACGGGATCATGGGCCGTTCGCCCCGATTGGGGGACAGTCATGAGGGAGAACCCCGACGAAGAAGGGAATGTAGTGTCGTATGACGTCCTCATGGACGCAGACCCTCGCGAGTCAACCATGAGCGTCGACAATGTGAAGATGGACGTAGAACATGCGAGGAAGGAAGTGAAAAGCAGTGCGCGGGAAGGCAGGGGGGCGGGCGGGCGGGACGGGGACAATAAGAACGAGACATCGGGTTCCGAGGTGGGGTCAGGATCCGACGAGGGTGGGAAGGGCAGCCAATCAGGCGGGCGGAGACGGTCAGGGCCTGAGAAGGCGGAAGCGAAGGGGAGCGGGTTAGAGGGCGCGCGTAAATCCGGCGACAGGGATTCGGGCGAGTTGTCGTACGAAGGAGGCCGGGACAAGAAGGTGAGCCTCGCTTGTTGCGGCCACACTCGTTGCCGTCGGCATGGTGGCTACCCACGATCATGCCACACTTTTGTCATTCGCGTGTTGATTCGACGTCGGCGGGGTTGGAGATTGGCGGTAACGACGAAATGGTCTACTTTTTTCAGCCTTTCCGTTTTTTTTCGTGCGTCTTCTTGTCCGCTTTTTGTTATTTTAGTCTCGGGGCTGCCGGGGTCACAATGTTTTCAGAACGGTCTCCCTACGTTTGCTCTTTGGTGCGGTTGGTACCACTTGCCTCGGATATTTTGTGGATATTTTCTTTTCGCGTTTCTTTTTTTCCTTTTGCGTGTTTTTGTGCGTTTTTTATTGCCAGCAGAGCAAAGAAGCGACGGATGATCCGGATGAAGACGGAGGTTCGGACGGCTTCTCCTCCCATGACGACGAAGACGAGCAAAGCGACACCAACAAGGTGAGGTCTGATTACGTTGGACACCAATTTCTCGTTGAGGGTGTGCTGAGGCGACGGCAGTTCCGTTAACCAACAAGGAAGCAACAAGGACTTCAGGCTCTAGCTTGGACAATCGCACGCCCTCCTTCTTACGCGGTTTATGCAGGGCCGGAAACCCGGCAGCGGAAAGAGGACGGGGCAGGACGCGCACGATGACACGGACGAAGATACGGACGAGGAAACGGGCCGGTGGGGTGGCGGGGATTGCGGCGGCATAGCGAGAGTCGGTCGCTCGTTCGACCTCAAGGAGACGCCGTGGGAAACGTGGGAATACGCTTTCTCCACGCTTATCGGGGAATTGAACGAAGCAGGCCATCTAACTGTGCAGAAGAGGAGACGCAAGCAGGTGAGTCCTGTACNGGGGATTGCGGCGGCATAGCGAGAGTCGGTCGCTCGTTCGACCTCAAGGATATNGTGTGCTGAGGCGACGGCAGTTCCGTTAACCAACAAGGAAGCAACAAGGACTTCAGGCTCTAGCTTGGACAATCGCACGCCCTCCTTCTTACGCGGTTTATGCAGGGCCGGAAACCCGGCAGCGGAAAGAGGACGGGGCAGGACGCGCACGATGACACGGACGAAGATACGGACGAGGAAACGGGCCGGTGGGGTGGCGGGGATTGCGGCGGCATAGCGAGAGTCGGTCGCTCGTTCGACCTCAAGGAGACGCCGTGGGAAACGTGGGAATACGCTTTCTCCACGCTTATCGGGGAATTGAACGAAGCAGGCCATCTAACCGTGCAGAAGAGGAGACGCAAGCAGGTGAGTCCTGTAGATGAAGTTTTCCGACTGCGCGTCCGGTCCTCGCCTAGTCACTAGAGGCTCTCAGGTGGACGTCTTCTGACGTCTTTGGTCTGTGACGGCCGTAATTCCACTTGAAGCGGACGCGGTCCGTCGCTCGTTATTCGCCGCCCTGCTGTTGTATCTGCAGACGACCGACAAGAGCAGACACAACCTATGCGAGATTGTCTGCAGACACTCCGGGGAGGCGCGGGTGCGCCCAGCAACTCGTGAGGGGCGGAAGAGGAGGAACTGCAAACGAAGGAGGTGCGGAGCGGAACATTTATTTGCCGATTTTGTATGATACGATTTTTGTACTAGGCTATTCATGTACGAAACGGGCAGTGCTGTTGTGAGTGCAAGTAAACGCGAGAGCCCCCGCGGAACGCTCTTCTTTACACGTCGAACTCTTCATCACATCTCTCATGGCGTATATTGTGCCTTATCTTTTGTGGGTATGTCTCGCCGGTCTCGCGCAGATTGGGTGCCCTTTCAAGATCACCATGACGTGGCGAGTCGGGGCTACCAACCCCACCATAACCTCGGTGAGGGTTAAAAATTAGAGTCTATAGGCATGTATGTCTACGCGATACATGGATCGAAATTTCTGTCGTTTGCGCTGCAATGGCGCTGCAATGGCGGATCTGCGGACGTGATGCGTGTTGTTCCCGGTGCATTACGACCGTATTCGGACCATATTGCGTCGGCCCCCGTTCAATGTATGTTTGCTGCAATGGCGGATCTGCGGACGTGATGCGTGTTGTTCCCGGTGCATTACGACCGTATTCGGACCATATTGCGTCGGCCCCCGTTCAATGTATGTTTGTCGTGCCCGGCGACGTTACTTTCAGTGGGCTCGGGTACGCCCACCGAATGCCCTTCCTGCGAGCAAGTATTGTACGTCTTGTTTAGATGTTGAACCAACCAATACACGTCGCGTCCGTACGGTATGTTGACCCTGGTTTGGATGGTCTTTCGGTCATTGGCGCTCTCGTTTCAAGTTCCGTTTTGTTCGTTTGTTTCCGTTTTGTCTTGCGTTTTCCTGGTCGGGTGTTCCCGCGCTAGTCCTACTGCGGGCACAACCACGATCCCCGGGGGGCCGTTTCAAGAGCTCAGGCTCACGTCCTCCCGCTCGAAGTTGTCGACGAGAGGTATGCTGACATCCGTAAATGGACAGCGGCTGGCGTCGCTCCGACGGACATCTTCAAACTGCTCGAAATGGATCACGACGGCAAGATCTTGGACAAAGTTGGGAAAAGAAAGGTGAGTAACTCAGCACGAGTTTTCTTCGCGGGCGCTGTTTGTGGTGGTTGGTCTAGCATTTATCCGGTAATTATTGGAAAAGGAGAGGAGGGCGACTTTGTCGAAAGTCGAAGCTGCGCTGGCCAATGATGGCAACCCACGTCCTGATGGCGGGGAGGACCCTTTTCCAAAGTGTGTCGTCTCCCTCCAATTTCCGACTCCTTTCAAGGTGTACAACGCCATCCACAAGGTTCAAGACGAGTTGTACTCCACGCCCGAGGACGGCGCCGATTTCCTGGCGAAGTTGGGAGCAGAACCGGGGATGTTCGTCAAGCGCACTTTCGACGATTTGGGGAGGATCGTGAATGTGTTCTGGGCCACCGTGGACCAACAGGAGAAGATGTCGAGGTTCGGCGGCTGTGTCCAGATGGATACAACCGTGTTTACGAATAGGTACGTCTGGGATAATGTCACCGTTCCAGAACGCTCCGTCCCGTCCTAGCCAGCTTCTTTGCTTCGGTATCCCCTTCCCCCCTCCTCCATTTTCATTTTTTACTGACCATTGTTGTAGTATTTCGGGTCTTCAACTTTAGGTGTGCAGTGCGGCAGGTGCCTAACACTGTGAGCGGGAACTTGGGGTCTTCTATTTGTCTTCTTCGTCTGAATGATCTCTTAATATCCTCCCTCAGATGCTGTCCCAGCACCGGAGTGGGTTCAATCAAGCCTCTGCGGGGAATCCGCAGATGGGATAGATACGTGCCTAGGGATACTCAACTGCCGTTTCATGCCCTACAAACCGGCTACCTCCAATACCATTACACTATGCGTCGTCCTGCGTGTTGGTGAGCGGTCTCCGCAGGTACGGGTGCCCCCTGCTCTTCATGGTGGGCGTGGATGACGAAAACCGGAGCTGTGTCTTGGGCCAGGGCGTGCTGCGGTCGGAATGCAAGGAGACGTTTCAATGGTTCTTGGAAGCGTACGAGACGGCCGCCGGCAGACGAAGGCCCAAGGTGCGCTGCGCACCGCCTGCAAACGCGTTTTTGTTCGTGAGGGGGGCATCGTATCATTGCCCGGTTCTCCCCTCGCTTCATAGCTGCCCGCGCGTCAAGTCCCTGACACCTTCCACTCGCCGCTCACCGCTACTTGATGCCTCCTCAATGATTAGACATCTTCATACAACTTTCCGGTCGCCTTACTCATACACCTATGCCGATGTTGGTTTCGGTACGTGTATGTCTTCGTCTGTTTGGCGTAGGTCATGCTGACTGACGTAGACCGGGCCATGACTTCGGGTTTGGAGGAATGGACCACCACCTTGCACCTTTTCTGTTTGTGGCACGTTTTCAAGAACGTGCTCAAGAACTGCTCCTCGTCCTTCCCCGACAAAGAAGAACGGGCGAAAATGCTTCGTCTTTTTCGCAGTGCTGCGTACGCAGCCACGCCGGAGGTGAGACGGGGAAGTTGCTAGCGGCTACAATCAACAATGGGTGTGTGTTGCGTTGCGTCTCAAAACACCTAGATCGCCGGCCCGCCCCGACCACCGACTACGAGCTCGTCATATAACCTCCGGCACGACGATGCCATGCCGCAGGCCTTTGCAAGGTACCGGGTGGACCTCGAGAAGATCGTGAAGGGCAAGAAGTGCGAGGAGTACATGGACGCCCTTATCCAGTGAGTAGCCATGAAACGGGAACAAAATATTACAGCGAGAGTCATGTTGCGTACTAGGCGTGTAACTTGCTGTCCCTGCTCTGAGCGTTGTAACATATGCAGCCGCAGCCGTTAAGCACGCCAAGCCATTCTTGAAACATCCATCCCGCGCTCTTGTTGGCAAGGGACAAAACGAAGTGGGCTTCCTCCTGCTGGCCGACACTGCTCACCATGGGTATGGTTGCCACCCAGCGCACCGAGGGTATGTTCGGGGTGGCGAAGAGATCCGGAGTTCACAAGAAGCTGTCCCTGTGCGGTCTGTGGGAGAAGCTCCAACTTCTGTACCAGAAGATGGACGTCGAGTACAGCAGGTGAGTTCCACTAAGTTACAGCCTTGGAGCGGCGCCATCGCGTTTGGTACCTGAACATAGACGGTGAACTAGCCGCGCGTATTCTGCCCCGGATGTTGTGCCATCAACGAAAACTCTGCGACTATTCTGAACCTCAGTCATCTCAGAGGCATTGGGTAAAGTCTCAAAAATGGGCTTGTGTCCACCCTATCCACTGACGACAACGTTGGCCGCCACCCATGAGCATCGTTTCTGTTGTTTTCAGTCATCTCAGAGGCATTGGGTAAAGTCTCAAAAATGGGCTTGTGTCCACCCTATCCACTGACGACAACGTTGGCCGCCACCCATGAGCATCGTTTCTGTTGTTGCCCCGTAGCGTAATGTCAAACGGTTAAGTCCCTTATAAACACTCCGTCCGACCTCGTGCGCTCAGGGTCGCAACGAGAGGCGTGGGAGCGGAGTTGCCATTCCAGACGAAGCATCTGCAGGGGATCTTCGCCCCGATCCAGGAAGAGCTCAAACGGGTTGGCGCAAGCCAGTACTGCCAAGTGGTGAGAACCTCGATGGCTTCATTGCGTTCATGCACCGCCCCCCTGCCATCTCGGGGATAAATATCTAGGTGGTCTCATCTTCATGCGACGATGAGAGGCCCAGCGTCAAAATACTACCTTCTCCAAGCAGTAAAGGCCCAGCGTCAAAATGCTACCTTTTCCAATTTCCAAGCAGAAAAGGCCTAGCGTCAAAATATTGCCTTTTCGAGGCCGTTTTTCGAGGCAGTCCCTTGTGCGCGTACCTCACGCGATCTTTAAGACTAAATATGACTAAATACCGGACTAAATATGTGCCCCCCTCAACACCTCATCCTGATCCGCTCCATTCCGCAGGAGGCTAGGGCCGAGGTTGGCGGATCGCAGTCATACGACGTCGAGGTCATCTGCGCAGGCGCCACGGATGACGACGGCCGCCCCGATCCTCTGGGAGAGGGTGTCCTTCGTCGAAAGCTTGAGGCCGTTCGCTTCGACCTTAGCCTTTTCGAGGAAGCGCCGCCTGACACTGACCTGGAGAAGGACTGCATGCGTGGCCCTGAGGCGGAATCGACTGAAGACAGCAGCGTATGGGCGCGCACGTCGTTGGAGGCCCTCCTCGACCTCATCGGCGAACTCCCCGTCCACGTTGCGGCGGCTGTGCGATACAAACTCACGCCTGCAAGGCCGGGTCATGTTGTGGTTTTTGGACCCAATGGCTGCCACTTGTGCTCTTGCCTCAAGCTGTTGCGACACGGCCTCGTCTGCAGATTGACGACAACGTTGGCCGCCACCCATGAGCATCGTTTCTGTTGTTGCCCCATAGCGTAATGTCAAACGGTTATAACCCCCTTATAAACACTCCGTCCGACCTCGTGCGCTCCGGGTCGCAACGAGAGGCGTGGGAGCGGAGTTGCCATTCCAGACGAAGCATCTGCAGGGGATCTTCGCCCCGATCCAGGAAGAGCTCAAACGGGTTGGCGCAAGCCAGTACTGCCAAGTGGTGAGAACCTCGATGGCTTCATTGCGTTCATGCACCGCCCCCCTGCCATCTCGGGGATAAATATCTAGGTGGTCTCATCTTCATGCGACGATGAGAGGCCCAGCGTCAAAATACTACCTTCTCCAAGCAGTAAAGGCCCAGCGTCAAAATGCTACCTTTTCCAATTTCCAAGCAGAAAAGGCCCAGCGTCAAAATATTGCCTTTTCGAGGCCGTTTTTCGAGGCAGTTCCTTGTGCGCGTACCTCACGCGATCTTTAAGACTAAATATGACTAAATACCGGACTAAATATGTGCCCCCCTCAACACCTCATCCTGATCCGCTCCATTCCGCAGGAGGCTAGGGCCGAGGTTGGCGGATCGCAGTCATACGACGTCGAGGTCATCTGCGCAGGCGCCACGGATGACGACGGCCGCCCCGATCCTCTGGGAGAGGGTGTCCTTCGTCGAAAGCTTGAGGCCGTTCGCTTCGATGNCTGCCATCTCGGGGATAAATATCTAGGTGGTCTCATCTTCATGCGACGATAAGATGCCCAGCGTCAAAATACTACCTTCTCCAAGCAGTAAAGGCCCAGCGTCAAAATGCTACCTTTTCCAATTTCCAAGCAGAAAAGGCCCAGCGTCAAAATATTGCCTTTTCGAGGCCGTTTTTCGAGGCAGTTCCTTGTGCGCGTACCTCACGCGATCTTTAAGACTAAATATGACTAAATACCGGACTAAATATGTGCCCCCCTCAACACCTCATCCTGATCCGCTCCATTCCGCAGGAGGCTAGGGCCGAGGTTGGCGGATCGCAGTCATACGACGTCGAGGTCATCTGCGCAGGCGCCACGGATGACGACGGCCGCCCCGATCCTCTGGGAGAGGGTGTCCTTCGTCGAAAGCTTGAGGCCGTTCGCTTCGACCTTAGCCTTTTCGAGGAAGCGCCGCCTGACACTGACCTGGAGAAGGACTGCATGCGTGGCCCTGAGGCGGAATCGACTGAAGACAGCAGCGTATGGGCGCGCACGTCGTTGGAGGCCCTCCTCGACCTCATCGGCGAACTCCCCGTCCACGTTGCGGCGGCTGTGCGATACAAACTCACGCCTGCAAGGCCGGGTCATGTTGTGGTTTTCGGACCCAATGGCTTCCACTTGTGCTCTTGCCTCAAGCTGTTGCGACACGGCCTCGTCTGCAGACACTACTTCACCGTGCTAGTTCGTTTCCTCGGCTGCAGCTTCAAGGGAATCCTGCTCGACCACCGCTTCGACGGCAACAGTCTCCACGCACGCTGGCGGCAATCGCTTGACGGCAACGACGAGCCATGGACCGTCTCCAGAGTGTTGAAAGAGACAGGGCACGGCGACGGCTGGGACGGGTGTGAAGAGGGCGCAGACGACAACTTCTGGGGGCCAACGTTCGACGACGACGACGCGGGGGACGGCGTGCATCCTTCGGAACGTGCGGCAAAAGCAGCTGCCGCTCAATCAGCGACTGATGAGCGCCGGGTGTTCGCGAGCATGATGGCCTAGAGCAAGGAAAACGTCTCCGAAATCCTAAGGACGGTTCCACCCGCGAAGGCCATGGAGATCCAGGCTGACCTCGACAAGTGGGTGAGGTTCCAGCTCGCGGAGGCTACCGGACAGAACAGCGCCAAGAATCCCGCGCAGGTCAAGAAGGCTGGAAGGCCTAAGAAATCAAAGTCGGGAGAACAACAGGAGAAGCGCGGTGATGGCAATGGTGCGCCGCCAGGGCAGACCGGCTCTGCTAAGCCGGTCGGTAACCCGCAAGGGCGGATGGACAAGAGCCGCAGGGCCAAAAGGATGAGAGACTCAGCTGGGCCTGGGTCTGGGGGTCCTAGCCGTAGGATTAAGAAGGAGGACGACTCGTAGTGCTTAACACGTAGCGCCGTAAACTTGAGCGGCCCCGAGTGAATGAAGGTCCAGCTTGAGCGAGTCTCGATGTCGTTGTATTCAATGATACCTCCTGTGTTGCGAGGTATGGAACGGTGATTTTCTTCCTCCGTTGATTGCCGGCGCCTCCGTGTTTGCGGGTACACAGACGACGATAGGCGACCTACTTATGCGGCTTATGCGCAGGTTGTCCTTCAACAACGCCAGCCTACCTCTCCCTTCAGTCCTCGTGTCACGGGGGTAGCGCTACGTAGCATCAGGCTTCGTGTCGTCTGGGTGTCAAACAATCGTCTGGGTGTGAAACAAAGCGCGGAAACAAAATCTAAGATACTGCCCACAATTCACGTATGCGAAAATAACGTTGTCCCCTCCCCCTAGCCCTGCGAGCAATTCCATCCGCGCCGTGTGTGCCGAGAAACGGGCGGTGTCGTATATAAGCTTATCTACGACACCGCCCTCGGGGACACCGTCCCGCCGGGTGTAGGCGTACCATGGCACTGACTGGGTGGATTTCGCCCCACAGCGGCTTGAACGATAGCTATGGGCTGTACCAATGTAGTGCACGTGGTCTGATGTCCATCGGCGCCGTTTGTGGCGAGAAACGGGCGGTGTCGTATATAAGTTTATCTACGACACCGCCCTTGGGGACACCGTCCAGCCGGGTGTAGGCGTACCATGGCACTGACTGGGTGGATTTCGCCCCACAGCGGCTTGAACGATAGCTCTGGCCTGTACCTACTCATCGCGAGTTTACGTGCGATCAGGCGATGTCTGTGCAAGGAGTTATGACCGGAACGTCGCTGACACCCCCCCGGTAAGTTGCGGAGCCCCCTATTTTCGGCTCTTTCTCCGCAACCACTTGGCCGATTTGACCCAAAAAGGTATGGGCTGATAGCTGCGGGCCGTGGCTACACAGCGCATTTTGTTGTACGCCGATTGGAGCTCTGGGGGCGGAGTTACAGTCGTATTTGTGGTAGAACCTAACCCTGCGATGCTGCTGAGCCCCCTTTTTCTAAGATATCTCTTCAACCACTTGGCCGATTTGACCCAAAATGGTATGGGCTGATAGCTGCGGGCCGTGGCTACACAGCGCATTTTGTTGTACGCCGATTGGAGCCCTGTGGGCCAAGAAATGGTAGGTGTCGTATATAAGGAAGTACGACACCGGTGTCGTATATAACACTACCGTTTTCAAAGGGATTTTTCCTTGGTCCGAACCCCATTCTACATGGCCCACCGGAAAAAAAAATAATAGCGAAACACTCTGCTGCGCGGTGTGGTCAGGTTTTCTCAGTCTGCCCACGCAGTTGTAGATGAGGCTGTGGCCGCAAACGAATGGCATCGCTGTCACGTGAAGAAATAGTATTTACCATACCATGGTATATATATATATATGTACTTTACACGTGAATGGCCGAGATCAGCTGTGTTTCGTTTTGAAATGCCCAACCACGAAGAACCTTTTTTTCATGTGCCCAAGCACAATACACGCCACGCGCGTACAACGTATTAACGCGTACATGGCAGTCTAGGAAGATATGTAGATCCCATCCTTTGCCGTCACTTAGTGTGCGAATCAAAACCTCTTCTCCGCTACAGCAGTCGCACAAGGAGACACTCGTCTGGCTGCTGATGAGTCTCGCCATCTGATTCCCTTCCGTTCTTAGACTCGATGTATGAAACTTGCAGAGACGAACCACTGCTGTGCACATGAAACAACACAGCAACCGCCTCTTGCGTACTGACAAGGTATATTCCCCCTTATCCGGTGGATCGCTGCCCTGCCGCAGCGCGGCTCTGCGTCGCTCTGCAACTTGATCTTCGTTGCGACCCTGCAGCGGGACCCCTTTACATTCACTCTCAGTACAATCAAACATCGTCATCCTACGACTGCACGTTTTCCGCCACCACTTGATTTTTTGTACACTTTGATATTTCGCCGTTCTTTGCACCATGGCCGGTGTTGGCGTCAACGCAAAGCATCGACAACGTCGTCTTGCAAAATGTCCGAAATATATACAAGTATCGAGCTGCAAGCATGCAGCACATCACCCGGACCACATCTGTTCCTGCACCAGATCGCTTCGTTCACAAAACGACTAGACTTCAATCGCGGTCTCCCCGCCCGCCCGGGGACGCAATCGTTCCGCCTATTTAGTACCGTATTAGTCGGAGAGTTTACACCGGTCGGAGAGATGGCACCGGGGTGCGATAAAAAACCCGAGAAAAAAACAACTGATTCGATTTACGCCCGGGGTCGGTGAGATCGCACCGGGTGCGATCTCTGCGGCCCCCAAATCCAAGATTGAGCTCCTTTTCAGCTGCCGGAACGAGGTACATGTGCGTACCTCTTACACGTGGGGACGGTGTCAGCGGAGCGTCACTCCTTTCCGTACACTTGGATGGTCGCGGTTCACGCGGGATGCCTGTATTCATTTTTAATTGGCATGGAAGTTGCCAACCGTACGCTCAACCAAGCACACAGCGCACAAGCCGCACTCCCACCTTACACAACCCGCAACTAATGTACTGCTGCGAACGTACTGGTAGAAGGCCCAAACGAAAGCGGGAAACAATTGATAACGTGTGTGCTGGTTCCGCCTCACATGGAAACGACATCGTTTGTTGTTGTGACGCCATAGCTAAACTCGCATCAAACCCAAGACCACTCGCTGTACGGAAAGCTGTTACGTACCAGCCTACGTCGCCGTTACCGTTGTGCTTCCAACCAACAACAACGGTACCTAAACGTGTGATTCTATACTGATCAATAGCATTTCATCGGGGATCGCACCGGTCGAAGAGATCGCACCGCGGTGCAACACCTGTGTGCATTTATTTCATCGGTTGATCGGGGCCTTGAAATCGGGCAAATCTTGGGCCCAAAGATCATCTTTTAGGTACTTAAGTACTTGGCGATTGGGACGCCTTGTTCATGGCCTTTTCATACGCTACTGCCCTTCACGTGGGAAACAACAAGTTGCGCTGGACTACCGCAGTACTGGCTCGACGGTGGCTCTTTTCCCATACATTAATCCTATACAAAGAAAGAAAGCAACCTTCCCGCCAGGGTTAGGTTAGGCAGTCTATTTGTCCGCAGTAGCGGACACCATGAAGAGTCGTCGGGCGGGCTGGCACGTTCAGGTATGCTACTGGAGCGGAAATATCGACGGTCGCAGCAGCCGCTGAAAAAAGTCCGAACTTGCGCCGGCACCAAGCGGCATCTAACATTTGTCACAACCATCCATGCTCACCTCCACGGACCGTAAACCCCTGAACGGAGATTGCCAGCAGTAGCTGGTGGCATCAGCTGCTGCTGTAAACCCATAGTTCAAGAAATTGGGGTGGGTGGCGGCGAGCATGGCTGTGACAAATTTTGGATACCGCTTGGTTCCGGTGCAGACTTCGGACTGTTCTCAAAGGCTGCTGCGACCTTCAATATTTCCAGGGTACACGGCGGGAATTTTCCCGCCGTCGTTTAGGCGGGAATTTAGGCGGATCCGGTACTGGCGGGACGTACCGCCATAATTCGCGGGTACCGGATCCGCCGAAGGCGTTCCCGCCGAAAAAACGAAAACCGCTT
>CACKRE030005003.1:183904-201363 GCA_902602495.3 Ectocarpus sp. CCAP 1310/34 | reverse complement strand
GCATTGAAGATTGAGCTGCGCCTGCTGATGTACCCGCTGTGAAAAAACGAAGAAACAAGAAGCAACAACGAAGAAAACAAGAAACGACGAAACGAAAACCAAAAATCACAAACAAGGAAAAGATGAAAAGATGAAAAGATTATATTCGTTTTGCATACTCTATTCTATATTCACGCTTCATTATTCATATTAATAATTAATCAGTGTAATTAATAATCGATTGCAGTATTACTATTATATTCATTTTTAATTTTTTATTTATTTCCTTTGTTTACGCAAACAATTACAAATATTTACGTACACACTTCAATAATGCATTACAAAAAATAAAATAATTACTGTTTTACACTCAGCAACCCTATACGTGAAGCACATCATCCACTATTATCTACTCGTACATGAAGAGTACTCCGTATATATTATTGAAAAAATAAACATAAAAAATGATTACACGCACCAATTGCCGCTCGAATGGGGGCTTTCCGCTCCTCCTCGGTACCCCCCTCCTTCGCGTGCTTCATCTCGTCCGGGTGAACCTTTTCGAGGTGCTTGGTCAAGCCAGACGTTCCCGACCCTCTCTTCTTGACTCCCTTTGCTGGAGTCCACTTCATCAAATGGTTGCAGGTTGTCCCGTCGGTCTTCTTCACCAAGCAAATGACGTTCTTGTTGTTGATGGTCGGCTCCAATCTACTCACTAACCTCCAACACCAACCCGTCAACTTCTTTTTCCCGTGATCAGGAGCCATGAGTGTGACTGTCACTTTCTGTCCTTTGTCGGTCGCGACCGTGGCTTGACTCTGAGCTGGTGATTGCAACACCGGCGTGACTGCTGTGTGGCTGGGAGCCGCCTCCGGGTGATCGCTCGCAGTCACCGAGCCGTCCACATCCACTGTGGTGTCCGAAGAAGGCACCACTGAGTCGGCAGACCCCGTCTCTACACCACTACTAGGAGTAGCACTGCCACTGCTGGCCTCTGAAGCGCTCATTGTTGTATTGTTGTGTTGTTGTATTGCTTTGCTGGACCACACGCACGCTGTGAGCAGGTGTGTGACCAAAACAGTTTATACCGAAGAGGCACTTCTACCCACATTCGAACCGAAAAAAAAGAACAAAGACAAAAAGAAAAGAAAAAAGAAAAAAGAAAGGCAATGGGCGAGGAATGAACTCCAGTTCTTCCCTTACGAAGAAGTACGTTTATTAATAGTAACAATTTGACTAACCGGCACTCTATTGGTATTGTTTCGGCGGTACTGCGATATGGCGGTACCGTTTTGGCGGTACTACAATATGGCGGGTTTTTTTGGGCGGATCCGGGAACACAATAATACGGCGGTACCAATTTCGGCGTTTTGCAATATGGCGGGAATTTTTAGGCGGGAAGCGGTTTTCGTTTTTTCGGCGGGAACGCCTTCGGCGGAAAATTCCCGCCGTGTACCCTGGATATTTCAGCTCCAGTGACATACCTACCGTGCCAGCACGCACGACGCCTCTCCATGATGTCCTCTGCTGCTGACAATAGAATGCCTGACCTAACCCTCCAAACTGACCTTGTTTGAGCGCCTTCCGTTTTGGCTCTTTTGACTTGAATTCTGATTAGTGTGATTTTTTTTCTTGATTTTAAAGTAGGCCTGTGGAGGCAGACGCGTTAAATGTATGTTTTGAGCAGCCTCTATTGTGCGAGAATCACCGACTTCTGTTTTTCGCGGCGCCTTCCTACTGGATTGGTGTGTGTTGTGCAATTTCTGGTGCTCTTGCGTTTGTTTTAAAAATTAGACTAGTCAACATCAAAATTCGTCTTCTGCACCGCCTCGCCGTCGTGAGGGCGGCGGGCCCCGAGGAAAACCGCAATTGCACAGGAAGTCATCCAGATACAAGATGATATACAAGACTCTTGTCGTGTGTTCAGTGGGTATAGCGTCCTTGAGGCGACGTGAGAACACATGGTATCGTTAATGCTGATGAATCGATCTATAGACTAGAGAAACATTTTTGTTGTTCGTCTTGCGCAATTGTATCATTTCGTTTAGAATTTTCATGGCACCCCGGTGCATCTCTCCGACCGATGCGATCCAGGCTGGGGCCTTGTCACGCAGCAGAAATCGTCACCGTGCGGTGCCCACGACTGTAGACAAAAGAGCTCTACAACTCTGCTTCAACCAGCAACTTGCGGCTATTTGCACAGGACGGCGACTCACCGACAAAGAAGCAGACGAAGATATTGCAGTGGGACAACACCAAAATGCTCGTCCCTCCGCCATCTCCCGGAGAGTCCCACCTACGCATAAAGCAAGAGAGGGCAGGTGTGTGAGAAACGGTGCCTGTTTGGGAAGGGGGTTGCAGAACAGGGTAGACTGCTCCTGCGCTTCTGGAACTACGAATACCATACGAACCAATTCAAAGCAATTGCTCCCTTCCGAGGCGGCTATGTTCTCGGGCGAGCTTCTCTGGCGAAGTTCCCTCTGGCAAGGCTGCGGGGAAAGTGCAGAGGGCGAGATCTGGAGCGCTGATTGGCCGAGGTGCCGATTGGCCGAAGCCAACCTTCCACCCGCCCCTCAAGAAAATGAGAGAAGGCGTGTCACAACCCTCTCCTTTCTCTCTGCGCTCTAGCTCTCCTCGTAGGGGAAGTCCCCACAGCCCTGAACAGAGGAGCTTTGCCAGAGCAACTCACACGGAGAACGCAGCCGCCGCAGAAAGGGACTAATTACTCCCTCGCCTCTTGGCGGGTGTGATATTCGTGGTTCCTTAAGCGCATGGGCAGTCTAGACTGTACCCTCTTCACCGTTGCTCACGCCCCCTGAAGCAGCTGGGTGCAGCGTGCTTCAGCGGGTAACCTCCGGCAGGTCGAGGACGAGCATTCAGTGTCCTCCCGCTGCCATACATTGGCATCTACCTTTGTTGGTAAGTCTCAGTCCTTGGCAAATGTCCACAAGTTGCTGTCAACTTTGAGTTACGGTGCAGCCGTGTAGAGGAGAGTCGTGCCTCATGGTGGCGATTGGGTTTGGTTTGGGTGGGCAATATTTTGATCCTGTGATGCTGGTGCGGCCGTAGTCTCTTAGTTTGGAGCAGTTGGCTGTAGTGGGACACCTTGTTCATGACCTGCTACTGTATCACTGCCCGTCACCTGGGAAACAGCTGTGGTACTGTACTACTTCGAAGTGCAGATGCACCGTAGGCGACACAAGATAACACACCCCAAATGGCGACACTTTGGGGATACAGCACTAAAATGTCTATTTTTCGCATTTTTGTCACCCTAGGATCCGCTGTGTGCAATGCACGTGATGACCCTTGGTCTATCATGCTTGGCTGAGGTGGTGAGCTACGTGTATGCTGTCTGAAGCCTCTCATCGGCCTCTGACTTGCTGTACGCATCTCCCAATCCGCGTGCCCCCTACGTAGGTCGTAAAACTGTACATCGCCTTGTACTGGAAAAATTGTTGACTTGGCTTCAGCATGAAAAGTGTCCCCACGTGTTCTGGGGGACACTGCTCGTTCATACGGAAGACAAGTCACCGTCTGTCTGGCAAGGAGCTCAGATTCTTTGGAGGGACTGTGGCCCGGCCAATGGCTGACCATTATGTTTTCGGCATTTTTTTTTGCGGAGGGACCGGGTACTGGGAGGGCTAAATAATGTTCTGTCACCGAGTGTGGTATCCTGTGGGAGATGTGGTATCTTATTTAACCCGGGTGATCAAGTGCAGCTCGCAGGGGCCCCAAAGGGGGTGTGATAAACCAAGGCTCGTGATAGCACGTCCGAAAACTCACAGGGTGTGCTTGGGGGTGTGATAATGAGGGTGTGTGATCGAAAGGAGTTGTTTTGACACTACTTGTAGAGTCGAACCGCTGCTGCCGCACACTTGAAGGGGTGTGGTACTGCGGGGGTGCGATAGCAACGCCTGTACAAACACATGTGGTTCTGCGGAATGTGGTAAAACAAAAGAGCTCAACGGAGGTGAAAAAACTCCTGAGCACATGACCTCGGTGGTCGCGGAGTGAGCATCCGTCCTGCCCCCCTCGCACAGAAACGCAGGCTGCTGCATGCCTTCCTATTGGGCACGACAAAAAAGAGCTACGCAGATGTTTGTGTGTGTGATGCCCACGGGGCAGATGCTGTGTCACCCCGGTGATAGAAAAGGGGGTGGGCGTGAATCTATGCGGCATAAACTCAAGCGGTGTGTTATCTTATGAAACAAAATTATCACCGGGGTGCCGTATTCTGTGGACGTGTGGTTCCTCATGTGGGTGTGCTATATTGTGTTGTCTACGTGATGCCATCGCGCGTGCTTTTACCAACTCTTCTTACAATCCCCGGACCCGCAGCAGCCCCCGAACAATCAGCAGCAACAAGGCAAGGGCGGTAGTCGAAGCAACAGGCGCGGCCAAAGCTGAAGCAGCAGCCTCGGGATCACGTATTGATCCGCCGGTCGTGAAAGACAGGTGTGTCCTTGACTGACTAGTTTATGAACGCTTGATGTGCAACAGTAACAGTACCTTCGTGTTGTGGGCTGCTATTTTTTATTTTCTTGTTTCATGGCAGGACGCGGTGTACGGTAGTAGAACCGCACAGTTTTTTTTTACATGGGCATGTTGCAGTGCGGTGCGGTTGTCGTCGTCTCAACATGTTACCGAGCGGTGCGATGCGGTTATATTCAACTCGAAGCGTTACAGTGCGGTGCAGTGAGTATTTTCTCATCTCCAAAATGTGACGATGCGGTGCGGTGCGGTGCGGTTCAGTGCACTTTTTTTATCGGTGCGGTTTTTTCTACCCCGTGAGCAATCACGCGCGAAGGGCGGTGTTGCGGCGGTGAACCGCCGTGCGTTTATGTGTGTTTGTGTGTGTTTTCGTCGTATTAATTATGGCGGCAGTCCCCCCTTTTTTCGTGATGAGACGTGTACTACACTTTTCAGCGTATGTAGAGTACTACACTTTTCAGTGTATTTTATCGTACAACTACAGCCATCCAGGGTCACACAGGAGGGGTTAAACACCAGGGCTTTTTTCTTCTTTGTATTTCTTTTCATGCCCCACCTTCCTCCTGCGGTGCGTGCTGAATTTTGTTTTTATCGCGAGAAGGGTCCAGCCGTCCCTTTCCCTCGTCAACGGTGCTAACGTCGAAGTTTGGTACTCACGAGAGCTTTATAGCTATATTTCGCTTTCACCCACAAAGTTTGCAAATTTTCACCCCGAAGGAGTTCGAACTCACGACCTCTGCGACTAGCGGTTTATTACGAGGATACCACTAGACCACCGGGGCGACCGCTGTGTTCTAGAAACCGTCGAAATAATACGGTTGTCCGTGACAAAAAAGGCGGAGTATCTACGATATTGTGGAACACGTTCGGTTTTTGTCGAGTATTATTAATACACCTTGTGCTGTGAATGGACGCAGCCAGCAACAAACCCCGTGGCCATGCGGTCAGAAAACCCGAGAACCCAGACAAAATGAGAAGGCGCGTGTCGTTCACCCCATTGATGCATTCACCATATGTCCCAACAAACGCATCAACAGCAGCTAGATGCAAATTACCTGCCTCTACTGCTGTGGAATTGTTCCAGTACAAACAAGAAGTGCGTTAGTTCTGGCAGCGCCAGGCGGCTCAATTCGTTCACAACCACCCTAAACGGGTCCTTGCTACCCTCAGTCAGAGTCGACCTCGACAACTACTTGCGCTCCCTTACGAACAGCTGTTCCCTCTCCAGACATGCGTCTGCATGGGAAAACTTATCTGCAGTTTTACCGCGGTTAACGACGGTTTTGGCAACGTAGCAGCGCAAATCGCACCGTGATACTAGATAGGGTAGGGCAATGAGCCTGCGGGTAGCCGACTCAAACCTTGCAGAGGCCTACGTATCTGCGACCGTTTTAGCTTGTTGCAGGTGCGTGGCGGGTGCAGTAGATCATTTTGAATTTTTAATTCGAGTCAACAATATGTTCTACTTCTACAAAATAAGTGCAACGAACGGCCGTTCGATTCGTGTGCATGCGCGCATTCAGCAGACCGTGGGTGACACAAGATTGCACACCCTGGACTAATGTTCAAAGCTCAGGTGCTCCACACCACAAAGAATGACGGTGCCAATAATAGTGTTGTAGGAACCGTCTCGTCTAGAGCTTTCCGACAACATCTCGCTGGGTTTACGCATCCTTCCATTTTTTCCCCTGGCACAGGTTGGGTTCCAGGTGACCCCTCCCCACACACCGAACCAACAGCAATCACAACGGTATCCGCCACGAGCTGTGTTCGTGTGTGGTGATTATCACCGACCAGGAGGCTGCAGAACGCTGAGAAATTGCGAGCGCGAGAGTCTGACAGCCTGCAAAAAGAACGCCGCTTCTGCTGCGATCAGTTTGTACGTATTTTGTGCCCCAGGCGCAGGGGTTGGGTTTGGCGGTGATCCCTCCCCACACACCGGAGCAACAGCAATGATATTGACACCCGTCATGAGCTGTGCGTATGGATCCCTTCCCTCGCCAGGGCTGTCTTGCCCCTCCCAGCGATGTCGCGTGTTTAGCTTAGTGCTTCCTCGGTTGCTTCTAGGTTGAACCAAGCGACTCCATATGCGAATGTGAGAGATCTCCGATTTGTTGTTCCTCCATTACCTCTACAACTCCCGGGGAAGGGTGAAAATATCCTATGATTTTGGGGACAAAGGCCTGTCAACCTCGGCCATCTGCGGCCATGTATTGTCGAAACGCGACCAAGCTGGTGTGACGAAGAGTGCCCTAATTGTCTTCTTCCGCACAAGCCAGCAGATCGTATATCGGTGCTCTATGTATCGACGTTGTTCTGGTCGAACAACGGCGATTATTTTCGAACGGTCCAAAGTAAGACGAAAACTGCAGAACGGCGCCTGCATCACGTTGGTTGGAAGAGCCAGTATATATAGAGCCATTTTGTCCCTCCTAGGGATGAAGGAACAAAATGTCGCGCTTCGCGCTCCGCCCCATCATGGAAACCGTATCTATGGTTCTTTCTGAATCCCCACGGTGCGGTGTGGTGCGGTGCGGTTCATCTCGAAATGTTCCAGTACAGTGCGGTGCGGCCTTGTCACATCACGGTGCGGTGCGATGCACTTTGACCCCGCCGCACCGCACCGCACCGCACCGTCGAAAAAAAACGCACCGTGAACGTCGCCGCCTATTGTTTCAACCAATCCGCTGGGGCACACATCGCGTGTTGTGTACACACAGATCGTTGGATGTGTGTGATGGCTACGGGCAGGATGATCTATCGTATCCAATCTATAGTTTATTCCGAGGCGTTGGGTAGGGCTACAGCAGATACGATACCCTTTGGTTGACCCCTTGTTCCACGTAACTGTTCCTGTTCTTTGGATCACCTCGTGCAGGAGAACTCCGAGTGCACCAACAGAGGTGGAAAAAACTCAGGTACCAACAGGGCCAGCAAACAAAGGAGGGCGTAGGGAGGACTGCGTTTGGCAGTGGTGGTGAAGGGCAGTCCGTGCTCTATGCTACCGGCTTGTTCTATCATCCCACCTGCATGGCCTCTTTGCGAAGTACCTACAATTCTACATTCGCAACCACGGTGCCTTGCTCGCTGCGTTCCGTGTCTATGCACACAGGCGCGATGTCTGCTGGTTTGGAAGTCGAGGTTGGCGATTTTGCTATGGCAGCCAAGGTAAACCTTGCGTGCCACTCACTGCCAACGATGGGCTGTTTGACCCCACGTATTGTCGGAATCTCGGCAGTTCCCCCCATGTCTCTCCCCTAGGGGTGAATAGGGTCATGTGCCTTCTTTTCGCCTCCAAGGCGTTGCTTTTCAAACACCCGGCGACATCTGATGTTATTGGCAATGACTTCTGTGTTCGTTGCTGTCTGTTGGGCGAAATAATTTCGACCCCTATCATCCTTTTGATGAACGTCCGAAGGTCAAGTTTTCCTTGTATAGGTCGTTACGGATCCCTGCCATTCTCACTCCACCACCTTCTCCATCGCAAAAGGAATTTATGATCCATGCCGCCAAAGTCGGTCCTGTCGAGAGTATGTGGAGGCAGCACGCAGCCACAATAGCAGCTGGTAATCTGTGGGGATTGTTGATGCTCATTTGCTACCATGATGTCGACATTCCTTCTCCCCTCGCTTTCAACTGATAGCGCCTGGGCGTTCGTTGTTCATCTTTATTTGAAGCACACACTGCGGTTACCGTGTTGTGTTGGACGGCGTCAACAGGCCACTCCCAGCGTAGATGGCATGCAGGTGAAGGAAGAGGAGGAGGAGCAGGAGCAGGAGGAGGACTACGATGAGAGGGTAACCTGCCGTTCATGTCTGCATGCAACTGTTGTGTTGCCTGGACATGCGTCGTACCTGTCGCACCGAACTTCCAGCTGTAAAGACCATATGCAGTTTTTGTTCACTATCGTTCCTCGATGAATTTGGAAGCATGGTCAGTGCGACCTTTGTGCAACATGGCGGCGCTATTCTCGATCCAACGATGATGAATATTTTGCACAGGGTAAACCCATCCCTTTGAAGGCAATACACGTTATTGCATTAACTCCCTCGTTTGTTGGATACAGCGTATACGTTGTTTGTTGGCCGGTCCCCCACCGACAACCCGTGTTACCATGTCCGCCGCTTTTTGGCCAGATATTGTAGCACACATGATCGCTTGATTCTTGTCGATTTTCACATGTGCATCTTTTATGTAGCCCCGGAGTAGACTGTCGTTTTCATTGAGACAGTGCTTGCGGCATGAACAGTACCCATTCTTCGCAGTTATCCGATGACCCGCTGCAGCCAAGGCCGGGCAAGCGCAAGCGCGGGGGTATGGCCAATGCCCTCCAGCGGTACAGCATCTGGACAGCCGGGAGCCGACAACCCTACGCTGAAAGGTGAACAATAGCACCAATTACGGGTGTTTGAGTACAGCTGCCACATGCGATGCTGGGATTAGCAGCGTTAGCTTGTGATTCGTCGTCTCCCAAGAACTTCGGCACGCTGGTTGGCAAGGTGTTCGAGGAGTGTTGGTTTGATTTTTTTTTTTTGTCTCACTATGGACGTGTAGGGTGCGAGGGCCATCCCTTTCTAGCGCCTAGACGACGTTATCGGGATGTTCAACTTAGATCAGAGGGAATCCGCGATTCTCTGTCAGGCGGCCATAGCCTGCCGACGTCTCGGAACACGATTCAAAGCTGGCCCACGCATTTTGCAAGATCATGTATATTTTGCTGACAGCGCACACACAAGAACATACCGTGGGACGCAAAATCGAAGCCCGCCGTTGCTGTACGAACTCAGTATCATGGTTTGCCCTTAGGGTGTCCAGTGTGGAAGGTGGTGCTCACACTCGTGTGTGTATACACTCGGTCAGGAGGTCCCGCAGTTAGAGAGCACCGTAACTGTTTCATGGAGGATATGATAGCCTTGTTCGTCCCGCCAAAACTAAAGTCTGTTGGTGATCAGCCGGTATCCCGCGCGCGGTCTGTAGCACTTAACGGCACGGTTATACCGGTTTCCCGTGTTCATTCTACCCTTTGCGTTCTTGAGTCTTAGCCGAGCGCGCTGGTGTTTGAATTGTGATCATTCTGGTACACGACACTATACGCCTTGTCAAAGCTACTCAGCAGGAAACAGTACACATGTCTCATGAGCGTGAAATGAACCCCGCTGATTGGTCGATGCCCACGTTCACCCGTGCAGTGTTGCACAAACGCTCACGGTATTTCCTGCCGTGGCAAGCTTGCTCTGGCGTTCGGCCCTGACTGGGAATGAGATCCGTCTGCTATTTGTTGCAGAAAGCAGCTTCTGCCCCAACCAAAGGATGCCAAACACAAATGTTCCAGCGCCCCAAGCAATTGATGGCAGCCGAATCCAAGATACTATCCTCTTTTTTGCGGACATATTCCAGACACCGACTGAAACGGAACATGCATGACTTGCAGCAATCCGAAAGAAGTATGGGTGAATTTGTAGTATCTGTGAAGGAAGCGGAGATACACACCTACCAAGCCAATTAGTACGAAATGGGTTTAGCTTATGACACACCCCGCATTCCCTACACTGACCCATTCAAAGCACACCATATTGTTTATATGTTGTACCACAGATAGCGCCAGCACTTAAGAACTTCGCAGTTAAGAAGTTGAGACTCGAAAAAATCAGAAGCTAAGCATTTGGGCCCCATTTGTGAGCCGAGTTAAGAATCCCTACACTAAAACCTTTATTGTGGCGATTTATAGCCCACAAGAGGATGATCGGCAATATAAGAACCCCAGCCTCGGCCGAAACTGGAGGTTCTTAAGTGCGGGCGCCATCTGTATCTGTTGGTTCTCACAACAAACGAATGTCGATCGCCAGCAAGGAGCTGGTATTAGTAGGTGGACGGGTTTGGCTTCAGGCGGCCTTAATTCCACCTTCATGGTTGTCTGTGTTACAGCTGTCAGGTAGTATGTTTGCCCAGTCTTCACGACCATGAGCAGTGGCAGTCACGGACATGTCTCACTTCAGCTATTTCCTCTTCACTATCATTTCAAGGGGATCTTTTTGGTACGTGTTCAAGAATGGAGTGTGTTGTGTTGGGATGCAGTTGGTATCACACGCTTGAGGCCGGAGATTCGTATTTTATTGCCATTTGATTTGAACAGAACGTGATTTCTGGATAGAGCGTGGCCGGTGAATTCCCTTTTCCCGTCAGCGCGCTACAACTCGACACCCCAGGGCACACTTGACGCGAATGAACCAGAGAGGATCATGGTCGAGAAAACCCCGGGCTACGTGACACTGCAGGGTGAAAGTGGGCCTCGACCAATCACCTATGCTCAGGTCCATCCCAGGCTGGTTACACGTGTGTTCTGGCTGACTCATATTTGACCAGGATATTTCGTGCTGCGCGCTTCAACTGTTGCTTTCCTGGCCCAATGTTAATCCCCCCCCTCGCCCGGAATACAAGGTCTAATGCGGGTGCTTTCAGGCCTATTTCTCAATTTTAAGCTATTCGTAGACTTCATACCCCCTCTCTGCCCCTCCGGTGGAAAATAATGGGCGAACCTTCAGACGGACCCATGGTGCACTCCTGGGCGTCTGCATGTCACCATCTTTAAATCATCTAGGTCGATTAGCTATATCAGTGTGCAACTCTGAAATGGCGTCGATTGGTTGCGGAACGTTTTGTACGTTGTTCGTGGCAGCTGGGATCTGTGCGTAGGCGTTTCAGTGTATCGCGGCAACCTAGAGATGATGTGCACTACATCGATCACGTACACGGGCGGTATATTCGCACTTTTTCACGTGACATGCATTGAGGTGCGACTTTGCCTAGTGTCATGGTCCATGGTATCCCAACTAGATTTACGTTGGTACACGCAATCACATACCATTCTAGATCACCCAGGTGTTCGGTTGCGTCTCCCTTTTGTACTTTGTGTTTGATTGGCAGGCTCACAGGAGCGTCGGCCAAGCGCCAGCGGACGACTTCCTCGCCAGGAACAAAAGAACAATGCGGGGGCAGGGCGACGGCGGCACCACGCAAGCCGGTGAGTGCAAGTGTTTATATTGTCGCGTTTCTATGCATATGTGATCACGACTGTGGGGTTGACCTGTGTATGCTTTGCTTAGGGTTGCCAAGCACGTTGCTCATATTTGCCGATGCTTTCCGGACAGCTGATAGTTGGTGTTTGGTTGGTGGGGTAGGGTCAAGTTCTGCTGAGCAGTAGTGCGCAGGTGTTAGAATTGGGAACCTTCGAAAGCGCTATCCAGTATTGGAACACAACGATGCTTGTAGACAACCGGCGATAATTGCAAATCTAGCGAGTCTACAACTGTGTAGGTTCGCGTTGTTTCCGATGGTCGACCAATTTTCTCTTGAATGGCTTCGTTGTAGACAAGAGGCATATATGTAGAGACGCGCTTTTACTTCTGCTTAATAGTAGCCAGAAGCCTCAATCGCACATAGTCGCTTCGTACCTACTCCGCGGTTGCAAAGGGGATGCATTCCGAGTGGCGTTGAAGAAGGGAGGCAGAGTCTCGCACAATGTAGACCGCTATTCCAGGCGTGTTAATAAACGCATGACGTACGCCTGAAACCTTGGACGGTTTGGTCAGCATACCATGGAAGAACACGCGCTTGAACGGGCAACCGAACAGACCCAACACACCTGAAGACGAAGGCAGCTCGCGAAAGACTTTGTCGATGCCGTTCTCGCGTAATAGGCAAACTATTTCCTGCAACTGCAACTGTCCCCCGTGATCGGGGAGAACGCAGAGCGTGGACAATGAACAACCTTACAGCCAGGGGCATGGACGCCCTTTTGGCGGCGTCGTGTTCTGGATTGGATTATCTCTGATGTCGCTCGCATGTGTGATGTGAAAATGACCCGGTCAACGCGGAACTTTGCGCTCGGCGCGATCATGTTTCTATCCGTTGCGTTCCTTTAGCCAACGCGTACGACTGCCGGACACCGTGGCAAGAGACCACTGTTCTGCCAGGAAGACGGCTGCACAAGGAGGCCATCGTACGGCAATGCTTCCAGCAAGACCGCGGAGTTCTGCTCAAAACACTCCAAGCCGGCCATGATTAACGTCGTCGGCAAGAGGTGCGGCCATCCGGAGTGCAAGAAGCATCCGTCATACGGTATAGACGGCAGCAAGAAGGCGGAGTTCTGCGCCCAGCACAGTCTGGAGGGTATGGTCAACGTCGTCAGCAAGAGGTGCGGCCATCCGGAGTGCAAGAAGCATCCGTCATACGGTATAGACGGCAGCAAGAAGGCGGAGTTCTGCGCCCAGCACAGTCTGGAGGGTATGGTCAACGTCGTCAGCAAGAGGTGCGGCCATCCGGGGTGCAAGAAGCATCCGTCATATGGTAAGGACGGCAGCAAGAAGGCGGAGTTCTGCGCCCAGCACAGTCTGGAGGGTATGGTCAACGTCGTCAGCAAGAGGTGCGGCCATCCGGGGTGCAAGAAGCATCCGTCATATGGTAAGGACGGCAGCAAGAAGGCGGAGTTCTGCGCCCAGCACAGTCTGGAGGGTATGGTCAACGTCGTCAGCAAGAGGTGCGGCCATCCGGGGTGCAAGAAGCATCCGTCATATGGTAAGGACGGCAGCAAGAAGGCGGAGTTCTGTGCTCAGCACCGTCCGGAGGGTATGGTTGATGTCGTCCAGAGAAGGTGCTGCCATCCAGGGTGCAAAAAGCAACCGTCATTTGGAAAGCAAGGCAGCAAGAAGCCGAAGTTCTGCGCCGAGCACTGCGAGCATGGCATGGTCAACGTGAAGCGCGGCCATCCGGGGTGCATGAAGCATGCATCACATGATAAAGACTGCAGCAAGAAGCCCAAATTTTTCTCTCAGCACGACCAGCAGGCTATGGCCTCTATCTTCACCCGGAGGTGCGGTCATCCGGGATGCATGAAGTATCCGTCATACAGTAAGGAAGGCAGCAAGAAGGCCGAGCGCTGTTCTCAGCACAGCCTGGAGGGCATGATCAACGTCAGCAAGAGGTGCGGCCATCCAGGTTGCACGAAGGTTCCGTCAAATGAAAAGGACGGCAGCAAAAAGCCGGAATTTTGTTTTCAGCACGCGAAGAACGGTATAGTTGATGTCGCCAGAAAAAGGTGTGGCCACCCAGGGTGAATGAAGGGGGCATCATATGGTAAAGACGGCAGCAAGAAGCCGGAGTTTTGTTCCTAGCACGCGAAGCAGGGCATAGTCCCCGTCCATGGCAGGAGGTGCGGCCATGCAGGTTGCATGAGGCAACCGTCATATGGTGCCGACGGCAGCAAGAACCCGGAGTTCTGTGTACAGCACGCGAAGCAGGGTATGGTTGATGTCGCCACCAGGAAGTGCGGTCATCTAGGACGCACGAAGCAACGGTCATATGGTGCCGACGGCAGCAATAAGCCGGAGTTCTGTGTACAGCACAGTCAGGAGGGTATGGTCAATGTCGTCATCAAGAGGTGCAGCCAACCGAGGTGCACAAGGGGGGCAATTTATGGAAAACACGGGGGGTAGGCGGAGTTCTGGGCCCAGCACAGCCAGCAGGGCATGGTTCCTGTCCGTGGCAAGAGGTGCGGCCATCTGGATTGCACGAAGCAGCCGGCGTATGTTAAGGATGGCAGCAAGAGGTCGGAGTTCGGTGCACGGCACGCGCGACAACACGCGAGACAGTGTGTGGTTAATGTGCGGACACCGTATATCAGACCAAGGGTTGCATTGTGACGTGTGAGCAATTGCTGATCGTGTGGCTGTATGGTTTTCTCTGAAGTCATTATGTTGTTTGGGTTCACAACGTGTGGCCTCGCCAGGTTTACAGTGGATGCATGGCCACTTGGCAGTGTACCTTTCAGGAACGTTGCCATGGTCTGGACGGTGGTTCTGACGATGCTCCCAGGTCCTCTATGTAGTCTCTTGAGGCTTTTGTTTTGCGGTGCGCCTCAAAAGCTCGACACAACTATATACATAATCTCGTGGGGACAGTTCTACGAGGGCATCTTTGATCTCCGTCATATCCGCATCGATCTCTAGAGGCTAGTGAACCCACCATCTTACACCCGGGGCGGGTGTGATAACAGACCCTTGACAATATTTTGTAAGGGACGCTATTTCGGCGAAGGCGAATGCTAGCGAGCAGTACCCAGGCCCGATCCGGTAGCCACCACAGAAAACACATCCTCACAAGTTTTCGTGGACGTCCGTCGTGTGTGTACCATCATGTACAGCTGATTACTGCTCCAAATTTCGGACATGTTCAACCAACCGGAGATTATCCCATTGTTCACCCGCCCGTCATTTCGTTCGGCGATAGATTATCTTACCCATCTCTACTGTCACCGCCATCCATCACGACGCTGGTCGATAGATATTCATATGCCAGAGGTGTTGTTATCGCTATTGTGTTCGCTTTCGCACCAATGCCGACCAAACAGAGTACTCCCCTAAAAGGATAGCGTTTTTCGCGTTCGCAAAGAATGGAAAACACTCCGGCACGAATCCTCGCCCAGATGAGTCAGTCCATCTTTTCCCATTCCCGAGGACAACGCGCAGCCATAGTCACGCGGGCGTACCGTGCAAGGAAGGACAGCGCGGAAGCCATTTCGGACCAATCGTGTGAACCAAAAGCACTAGAACCAGGCGGGTAGTCTAGGCGTTGAGGGTACCTATGTAGCTCGTTGAACGTTTAGAAGTTTCTGAGCTTGTAGAACGTGAAGTGGACGATCCGGATGAGTTCGGAGAAGAACCCGACGAACTCGATGAAAGTCCGCACGTGCCCCGAAGAAGTGCTGGCCAGTGGTGGATTCTTCGGAACTCGATTCGTTGTGCCAATCTTGGGCTGTACGCGACGCTTGTGCGGGTGATGCTTCTGATGCCCCCCTTTGCTGTGATGCAACTAGGCTCATAACCTGTTGGGGGGTAATCTTGTGGCAGGTATTTATTGCTGGCAATGGCCACTGTGTAGTAGCAGTGTGCAGAGGCTCACAGTGACTGTCAAGTACACTTACTTGTGTTGTCGACCAGATTAGATGATTAAATTTGGCGCTTCGTTGGCCGAAAGGCAAAGCGAGAGAAAGGAGTAAGCTAGCGGGGGCGAACACCACGGGGGGGAGCCATCCATCCTCATCACGTAAAGGAAACACACACACAGGCTGTTGCAAGGTAACAATCACGGTGGCAATTTGTGAGAAGAATATCCTACAATACAACGGTCCGAGGTACCATTCTTGAATGGTTCCCCAGTTAAAATTGGGGTTTTAGCCAGCACAATCCCGCAAACAAAAACCAAAAATGAACTCTTGTCCGAAATTTCGATACTTTAATCAAGTGAAAAATGTGATCGGAATCCATGAATTAATCAAGTAAACAAAATGATCGAAATCCATACATAAATCAAGTGAAAATCATCACACTTTCCCAACTCTTAAACGAAGTGAAACTTGTCCCACTTGCTCAACTCTAAGTGATAACCAAACCTAGCCAAACCAAACGTAACCAAAACCAACTCAACCCAACCCTTCCCCGAGACCGAACAACCCCAACCCAACCCACGCAACCAAACCCAACCTAACCAAACCTAACGAACCCGTTCTACAAGCTGGTTCAAGGAAATGGACACAAGGATATTCAACATGAAATTTCCACGTCGTTTTTAGGAGTCAGACCTTGAAACTTTGCGCATATGGTCCGTTTGGGCAAATAAATATTCACAATCTTGTTTTTCGCGATATCTTTCGAAAAAAAATTATTTGGAAAGTGAAACAACTTTGGGCATGACCGCGGCGTCGAGCTTCGTCGATATCCGATGAGTTTTTGGTGATTGGGTGAAATGCGACATTTTTGACCAAAATGACCCACGGAGCCCCACCCCCCCACCCCCTGATGACCCCACGGAGCCCCCAAAGTACACCACGACCCCCCGTCAACCCTCCCTTCTACACGTATATGCCTTCAGAACATCAGTTAAACCGTTGTCAATCCATATTGACATTATTTACACGTTACATATGTACATACATACAATACCGCCGTTTACTTTCTGCTCAACCCCTGGCTGGTGAAGGTGCTGCAAACAAAGCATGCAGCAATCACATCCGTTCTCTCTAAGCAAGTCCGATACCAAGAGAGACAGCTATAGCGTTGAGTTGGTGACCATGACGAACGCCTCTACCGCGCCTAAACGCGAGAAACCAACACTACAACACACCGCGACATATAGATACGTACCCTCCCCACTCACGCCTGAGCGTGCCCGCCCAACCATTTCCTCAAAAAATTCATCGTGTTGCGCAAAATCCACAGCCGTAGCTGCTCCTTCCGGGAGGCTCTCTTGCTCGTCCACGTGTTGAAGGCTTCCCTGGTCGCTGCCATCGACTTCTTGCGCACTTCCTGCGCAGCCGCAAGCGCCTTCGCCTCGGCTGCCTTCTTCTGCTCCGGCGTCTTCCCCGCCCCCCTCGCCTGAATCACGGCATCTCCCCTGGCGGTGGCTTCTCGGTGCTTCCCCCACTCCTTGAGATCGCGGTACTCGAGGTAGTCCTCCAGGCCCTCGTCGTAGGCTTCGATGTACAGCCACGTCACCCTGCTCCATGCGCGGATAAACCGTGCGGGTACGCCGCTCAACGCGCCGGGCAAGACCTGGAGCATGTGGCGAAGGGAATACTCGCAGTGGAGGCGGAGGAGGTGCTTGATGTACCCCCAGTATCGCTCGATTGCGTTGAGCTCTGGGTGGTACTTCGGCAAGAAGATGCACAGGTGCCCGTGTGCCTTGAAGAGCTTCTCAACCATGTTGAGCTCCTCCCTGAACGCCTTGAGCTCAGACAGAACGCGCACGACGCAGCAGCGACGCCTCTTGCCTGCTTCACCAGCTGCCCCGCTCCCACCCGAGTCCCCGTCCTCTCCGCCGTCCTCCTCTCCCTGCCCCGTGTTGTCCACCACCTGCTGCCGCCCCTCTCCGCCGCTGTTGAAGGCGGTAATGGCTTGCCTTGTTGCCGCCTTTTCCGCCCTGCACGCGCTGCA
>CACKRE030005003.1:168579-183749 GCA_902602495.3 Ectocarpus sp. CCAP 1310/34 | reverse complement strand
CCGAACGCCGAGTGCCCGGTAGAGTTGTCGAAGACCATGACCAGCTGCCGGTGTGGCTCGCTTGTCAGCTCGTGGATGGCGATGAGCCCCGGAATTTGCTCCAACATCCGTACGCAGTTCCAGTACCTGTCTTGGTGTTGCGCTACAGTCAAGATGACCGCCGCCGTGGAAGGGTCGTTCTTCGTTTTCTTCACCTGGCAGGCGCCGGGAATCCCTTTCAGCAGCTCGACGGCATCCTGCACGAGCTTCACGGCATGGCCGTCCTTCCCCTCACCCTCTTTCCTGCCGAAGTAGATCCCGGAACGCTCGTAGCGTCCGGGAAACACCCGATGCGTCGGCGCCTCCCGGTCCTTGGGAGCCGGCCGCGCGACTTCAACCGGGTTCTCCTCATCTTCGACCACGTTCATGTCTTCCTGCATCATGCCCCAGGCCTCCTTCCCTATCGCTGCGACCCCTCTATCCACCCCAATGATGTCAGAGATGTGCGCGGCGCGTCCTTCCCCCTTCTTCTTGATGGCGGCGCCCTTCAACACCGACACCCACTGGTTGCTGCCGTCGTCGTTCTCCTTCGCCGTGGTCTCGTCGTGAAAGTAGAGGGCGAGGACCTTGTGGTCGGGCACCAAGCAGAAATCCCCTCGCCCGTCCCGCCCCAGCAGGTCACGCGGATTGAAAGGGACCCGCGAAGAGCTTTCGACGGCTTGCGTTTGCAGTCGCGGCACTCGCACCGCAGTGAGACGCTGAGAGCGTTCGGTTTTATCCGCACGCAGTCCCCGCAGGGACGCTCGCCGTCGTGGACGTGCACGTGTTTGTACTCCGTCTCTCCATCCACGATCCGCCGGGCTGGCCAGAAAAGCGCTTCCTCCTTCTTCTTCTTCGCCACGTACAAGTCACGCACTTGAAGATCGGGCACCAAGCTGTAGTCCCCCTTGCCATCGCGAATCACCAAGTTAATCTTGTCCACCGGTACACGCGTGCAGCCACGTTCCCCCCCCTCGGCCCGAAGTTCGCCGTGAACTAGCACGTGCTTGACGTCCTCCTTGCCGTCCGCCGTGCTTCGAACTGCTGGCCAGAACAGCGGGTCCGAACCGGTTGCCCATCCCTCAACGACGTCGTCGTCGTCGCCTCCCCCAGTAGATGCGCCCCCCCCTTCGGGCGCGTCGCGTACTCTCGCCATCGTCACNCAAAGCTACCATGTACTTCAAGAACACCGCTATTTGCTTGGTGGTCCCGGCGGGGGGAACACTGTTGCTGTTTCCTTTTTCATCGCTCTGCCGGGGGAACAAAAAAAATGGACGAGAGGGGGAAGTTTTTTTTTTTCAACGATCCTCCCGGGGTCCAAGCTTTTGATTACTGGCCGGTCGATTTTTGGGGGTCGGGGGATCACAAGGGAGACTACGTTTATCCTGTACAGCAGTGCGGGGAAAGAAGCACGCCACGATTATAGTTTTCCGGTGATTTTCATCACCAGCAACCACGTACAGGAACGTGCCAACCCACCAAGAGAAAAAAAAAGTACCAGGTAGCGGCGCGGTATCAAGCTCAACTCTGGCAGTCTGGTTTGGTCGTGCAAGGCACTGAACGACGCTAGAGGACAAAAAACAACAAACAGCTTGTCTCCGCCTGCCCTTGAACGACTATTTGCCGCAAGTAGGAGCCTGCCCCGGGCCAGTCTCTCCGCGCCACTCACATGGACATCATCTTTCGCAGGATGAGCATCTTCGCCACGTACTCTTGCCGGGCCTCGACGACATCCGGGCGGTTGTGGCCATCGACGTAGACGCACTTCCCGCTCTTCTTCCACCTGAAGCCGAGTCTGCAGATCCAGCTGTGCGCCGTTGTCCGAGAGATGCCTCCTCCGCCGGAAAACACTTCTTTCAGAAGAACAGTGTTCACCCACCTATTTTGCAGTGGAGAGGAAAGCGGTAACAGAAGAGAGTTGGAGAAATTAGTCCACATGTATCCACAACACACGGGCGCACACAAGACGAACACAAAACCAACGCCGTTCAACCCAACAGGAACACTAACCGCGCGCTCTCTCATTTTCACGTCCGTCCCCTTACCTCTGAAAGTCCGAGACACGAAACCGCGGATCCGTTTTCTTCCGGCGGTAAAGCCGCCGGTCGATTTCCTCCCGGCAACGCTCGGCGATGTCCTCATGGTCGATGAAGGAGTCCGCCTGGCTTATCTCGTAAAGTCGTTTTCTGATGAGAAATTTTCCGTCTTGGCAGAACTCCTTTACCCACTTGCGCACCGTCTGCGCTGTGGTTTTCACCACATCTCCGACGTAGCGGCTGTGCCGCATCTTGTTGACACCTTCCTCAATCCTGAAGGCAACGACGTCAACATGGGAACGATGGGTGCTTCACACAAGAATACTCTTCAAGCCTTCGGCGTTACGACTCTGAAGAGAGCATGGCAGAAATACACAACGTACCCCGTGCGCCCGGTCACACATAGGAAGAGGGTCCAAAAATGCAACAAACAGATAATCACCAAACGTACCAGCTACACATGCTACTCGGCAACCACTTCGCCAGGGAACATTGTGTGTATGTACAGAGCATGCCACGAACCAGAGGGCAAGGGCGATCTCAAAGAGCAGAAANACTCGAGGACAGCGTACGCCCGAATCGCCAAGGCGGTACGCATGATGGACGGGAGACGAGATTCCGTCAGCATTTCCGTCGGGTCCTCCACAATACCGCTGTAGCTGTTGGACTGCTCCGCCTGTACGGAGGTGTGCACAGAAATTGAAATTCAAGCAATCAAAACCGGGAAGGCGTCAGATTGAGGGACATGGTTGCATTCAACAGTTGCAAATTATCATTGACAGACAAGCAGGAATGGTTTCGGCAGTGGCACTAGCTCCACAACAAATCCAGGATACAGGAAACAGCAGCCACGAGGGAAGCAGTATGCTAGCAGCAAACTAATCAACGGCAACAACACTACCACGCAACACTCTGAAATACATTGCATACTTATTCACCTTGTCGATAGCGTCCACCACTTTCTGGTAGATGTCCAAGAGCTCCTTCTCTCGCGGCGTGTTCTCCCGCCTTCTCTGCGCTTTGAGTGCTCGCTCTCGCGTTCGCTCTCGCGTTCGCTCTCGCGCTTCTCGCTCTCGCGCTCGTTGTTCCGGTGTCTTCTTCCTCTCCTCGTGCCTTTTGTGCTTCAATCGTTTTTTGTTCAACCCCGCAAACCTCCCCTTGGCTCCATCCCCCGACGCCACCCGTGTTCCTCGCCCAGGACCACTGCATCGGCCGCGTGCCCCGTCTCGTGCTCGGGCGGGGTCGGCGTACAGCCCGTCGAAAAGGTTTGTCCTCGAACTTTTTCGGACGGTCTCCCCACTTGTACCGCTAAAGGCTGCGTGCCAGGCTCNTTTTACGATGTAAATGACAGTAGAAATAAGTCCTACATATGTTGTTGTACTTCGTATTGGTTTAATATTCATGTAGAGTATGAGACATTAAGTGAAATTTTTCTGAGGTACATCTGCAATTGTCGGAAGGCAAAAAATAAATAAATAAATTGGTATTATTCATATATTTGGAACCGGCTTTCGGGATTTCCACACCGAGGACGCCACAACGCCTGTCAGGACTGCAAGCATCGTCTGATCTCTTCTTTTGCGGATTGCGGAACTATGTTGCATGTGATTTCAAAATCTGAGGGCTACTCAATACTTATTTCGAAATATACAAGGCAAACAAGCACGAGACTCTCTGTGTATTTTATCCCATATAAATCCGTCCATGGAAATCTGACGACGCCAAATCGCGGCAGTCGTACCACCATTTCCGGCATAACTTGCCTCCACAACGATTGCTCTCATTTTTTTTCCTTTATCCCCTAGACCATGGGGATCGCTTTGGTCCAAAGCTGCGGTAGAAAGAGGTGGAAAGTGCGGGGTTGCATACATACATATTTGGCATATATCATATTGAAGGCTTCTAATTGGCTGGGACACATTCATGCCCAAAGAATTGTGGCCACGGCTCTGATTGCAATTCCGGCCACGGCGATTTGTTCCGTTGGTTATTGGGGTCACTACGATACAACATCTGTCAAGCAAGCGCCTGCCGTCACATGTCTCACAACTTTTCGTAACATAGAACAGAACAGGCATGCGTACAGTTCCTGGAGAGCCATATATATGTCTACTACCTCTGAACCACCCTCCCATATGCATAACCAGCAGTTAGTTGATGTCATGGCGGTGTCAGGAAGGGGGCAGAGCGATGAAAAAATTTTGGGGACGTCAGGAGAGAGGGTGCGGAGCATGGTTCGGACATATTTGTGTCACACGAGTGTGTGGTGCATGGTTGTGAGCGGCATGCGGTCTGCCAACCGCCAAACGACAGAAAAAAACCAACGGCGGTGTGGGAATAATGCACCGTTCTATCTCAGATCATCAGGACACTAGTGCGGAAATAAGCTCTCTGGCAATACTGAGTCTTGGGTGTAGACGTGAAGCGATGCGTGAGCTCCGGATGCGAATTGAGTGTGTGCGACATCACACACGGTCCCAGTTCATGGTAGATAGAAGTGTTTTGTGTTTTCAACCGCACTAAGACTGACGTCTTTTCATTGGTCAGCCGGTTAGCGCGGTCGATGCTAATAATAAACACACACACACACACACACACACACGTTTTGTCGTGGTTGACAACGGTTGTCAGCAGATGAAAGAATGCTGCCTGATCTATATCGAGAGTCAATCGGTCGTGTACTGGGGAGTCACGATCGATCAGACTGCAACACAGGCAAACTTTGTGGTACCGGTGCATTGTTACCATGCAAGGACCTCTTGAGCTGAGCCCACTCCCTCGTCTGCACCAAGACCGGCGCCTCAACGTTCTTCCATAACAGGATGGTTCGAGTAGTCCTCAAGACACTGCGCGAGTGCCATATGCCCATCGCCGTTGAGGATTCTTCCCCTTTTACCACAGGCACTGGTAGGGGAAAGGGGCTATACAAGATGGATTTGGTAATCCCCCCAGGACTACACGCAGGAGAGAAGGAAGAGGAACTCTGCATCAAGCCCATTCTCATATACGTAACAATCGTCAACCCATCCGCGGGTCGAAGCATCGACAAGTCGAGGATCCGCCCTCGAAGATCGAGCTGCAAGTAAGGCAAATCACTATGCGGGAACTTTCAACCCGTCTAGATCTACCCTCCTTACTGCTGCTTTTTCAACGAATGGTGGTCTTGGCAAAGGCACCAATCGACTTATCGTTGCTATCGTCAACCACTTGGCGCACGAAGCTTTTTGCCGGAGGAATTTTGAAGACGAAAGGGCCTTAGTTCGCCTTACAGCTTTTCATACTAACAGGATTCGGAGACGGTTTACCTTCGAGCTAGCTCGTTTTCTGTCGATGCGAACTCGCGATGTGTTCAAACGTCATGGGCTACTGATCGACCAACTTCCACCAGGGCCAATCGGTTGGGATCTCTGCGACAACGATAGTAATGAGGGTAATTCTTTTGGGAGTGACGAAGACGAAGGAAAGGAAAAGGGAAGAAAGGAGGACGAAGACGACGATGGAGGAAAACATGGAGGAGTGGAAGAGAGCAAAGGGTTTGAGCCAGATGACCTTCCCCACAACAAGAAACGTAGGGCTAGGGAAGAACTGCCCAGAGATTCTTCTTGTCAAAATGAGGATCAGAATGATGGTAGCGAAAACAAGGAGGATACTGATGAAATTACTCCTAAACGAACTCGAGTACTAGGTAATAGCCTTGGAAGACGGGTGCATTTTTCGTCTGTTGCTGCTGTTTCTGTTTTTAATCCGAAGGATAGTTTAGCTTCCCCCATGCTGCCCCCTCACGGGGTCCCAGTTCACGGCAGATAGAAGTGTTTTGTGCTTTCAACCGCACTAAGACTGACGTCTTTTCATTGGTAAGCCGGCTAGCGCGGTCGATGCTAATAATAAAAGACACACACACACTTCTGTTTAAAATGCAAGATGGTTCGATCGAGGTTGTTCTTTCACGGCGCGGAGTTCACCAAAGCTGTAATTTGGGAGGGTCCGGCTTCTGTGTAGGACTCCTTGATATCATGAAAGAGTTCAACAACCCACCAGTGCCAGGAGTCAAACTCATCGGATACGTCGACGACCTCTATGCGTATCTTCCACCAGGTTCGGCTAGGAATATGCAGGCCATATCCACTGCAACAAATGCGATTGAGGAACGTCTCTACCAAAAAGAGATTAAGTTCAGTCTCCCGAAATCCAAAGTGCTTTTCCCGGAAGGTCTTCGCATGTCGTCTTTGACAAACGACGAACAGAAACAATTGACGAAAATTGGTCTGTCAGTTGCTGAACGTGGCATGCCAGTAGTGGGGATCCCAGTAGGCACAGAAGAGCTCCAGAGGAATTTCGTCTCCAAACTAGCCGGTGGTGACCCGGTGGAGTTTATGCTCCGCCTAGTAACGCTTGACGACCCTCATGCAGCTATTAACGGCTGCGTTTATCTGGTGTGCCACGTTTGTTCTATCTGCTGAGGACGATTGCACCGTCTATCACCAACTCTGCAGCAAGAAACCATGATAACATGATGATGTGGGCAATGAGTAAGATCGTCCTCGGGAAGATGGCCGACAGCATGAGAATACCACCGGACAAAGAAGTACGCACAGACCCGACTAAGAGCGAGGAGATAGATTTCTTCAAAGGGACAGCTCGAGCACAGGTGCACCTACCCATGCTTGAAGGAGGACTAGGAATCACGAGCAATGTTCTCATTCGAGAATCGGCTCTTGTGGTAGGGCAAGCGCTAGTGTTCTCCAAATCAGTGCAAGCATCGACAGGATACACAGTTGAGCAATGTCTGCCACGGCTTGCCCAGCTACCGACAGGACTGGCTCTGATTGACTCGCTCAAGAAGCTGGAGGAGATCATTACCAAAGACAAGCTTGAAAAAGCTGTTGGGCAGTAATGGACTATACTTGCCACAAGTGATGATTTAACCCACGCCTTCAAAGGAGATTACCTGTTGGAAGCAGGGAAGGCGGGAAAACTCAGTGAAGATAGAAAATCGGACCTGGAACATAAACCACCGCCTACCTACAGCCGAAATATATTTGGTCAACACTACCAAGTCTTAAACTTTGTGGTGCAGGTGCATTGTTACCATGCAAGGACCTCTTGAGCCGAGCCCACCCCCTCCTCTGCACCAAGACCGGCGCCTCAACCTTCCTACATAGTAAGATGGTTCGGGTAATCCTCAAGACACTTGCGCGAGTGCCATATGCCCATCGCCGTTGAGGATTCTTCCCCTTTTACCACAGGCACTGGTAGGGGAAAGGGGCTATACAAGATGGATTTGGTATTCCCCCCAGGATTACACGCAAGAGAGAAGGAAGAGGAACTCTGCACCAAGTCCATTCTTGTAGCCGTAACAATCGTCAACCCATCCGCAGGTCGAAGCATCGACAAGTCGATTCAAAAGCCAGGATTCGCCCCCGAAGATCGAGCTGCAAGTAAATCAAATCACTAGAGCGGGAACTTTCAATCCGTCTAGATCTACCCTCCATACTGCTGCTTTTTCAGCGTATGGTGGTCTTGGCAAAGGCACCAATCGACTTATCGTTGCTATCGCCAACCACTTGGCGCACGAGGCTTGTTGCCGGGGGAACTTTGACGACGAAAGAGCCGTAGTTCGCCTTACAGCTTTTCACACTAACAGGATTCGGAAACGATTTACCTTCGAGCTAGCTCGTTTTCTGTCGATGCGAACTCGCGATGTGTTCGAACGTCATGGGTTACTGATCGCCCAACTGCCACCAGGGCCAATCGGTTGGGATCTCTGCGACAACGATAGTAATGAGGGTTATTCTTTTGGGAGTGACAGAGACGAAGGAAAGGAAAAGGGAAGAAGGGAGGACGAAGACGACGATGGAGGAGGAAAATATGGAGGAGTGGGAGAGAGCAAAGGGTTTGAGCCAGATGACCTTCCCAAAAACATAAAGCGCAGGGCTCGGGAAGAATTGGCAAGAGATTGTTGTCAAAATGAGGATCAGAATGATGGTAGCGACAACAAAGGGGATATTGGTGAAAGTTCTTCTTGATGAACTCGAGAACAAGGTAATAGCCTTGGTAGATGCGTGCAGTTTTCTTCTATTGTCACTGTTTCTGTCTTTGATCCGAAGGATAATTTAGCCTCCCCCATGCTGCCCCCTCACGGGGTCCTAGTTCATGGCAGATAGAAGTGTTTCGTGTTTTCAACTGCACTAAGACTGACGTCTTTTCATCGGTCAGCCGGTTAGCGCGGTCGATACTAATAATCAAGACAAACACATACTGTGCTGTACATCATCATCATGCAGGTCCCCAGCCCTGACAAAAGCCGACTGAAGGAAAAAGGAAAAGGTCGTGTGAAACGAACACAAGGGCATGTCACAGCACCGGTATGACACGAAGGCTGCACTGTTTCATCTGAGATCAACAGGGCACTGGTGTCGTAAGAATCTCTTTGAGCGTGCGGAGTCTCGGGTGTAGAAGCGAAGAGATGCCTGCTGTGTAGCAAAACACATGATTTGTTGACCTACGTATGTTGCATTTTCAATACTTCACTGTTATGGTTTGTCAAAGGAATGTTCCGAATGGTTGAACCCTGCTGAAGAACAAAAAATCAATATCTGGCGGATAATGCAACTGAGTTTGTTTGTTCGGTGTGGTGTCAGCAAGAAAGCTTCAATAAAAATATTACAATCTACACACCGACAACCTCTTCCGATGGCAATGCACCTGCTGCTGGGTATGTATGCTCCAGTAGATTATATCAGGAAGCTGGTGGCATGCCCAGACTTGCTCTACCGTCGGATGCCCAGATGGCGAGTTGGCTGACTGAGATGTGCAGGCGTAGATGAACAGAACTACAAGAAGTGTTTGGCGGGCGTGTGTCTATCGAGCCGAATCAGGATATATTATAGTAGCGGTTGCCCTCCGCTTTGTAGAGCACTCGAGGATCCTGTCCCAGATCAGATGGACGAACAGATAAGGGAGGCGACAGCAGTTGGAGCCTTGGGGAAGTTGCGGAAGGCCGAGGCTCGGTGTGTTGTGCGTAGGAAAACGAAGCCTCGAGACAACGAGCTGGGGCATGGAAATTGCTTGAACAATTGTGGCTCAATGGAGGACGACGTCATCTCTTCACTGAGAAATGATGTTTCTTTATCGCTTCAATAATGGTCACGACCCATATCACAGGCGATGGTTGCCTTGTCGACACCCTGCCGGGCACAGCGAGTCCTTCAACCCTGCGAACACGATCCAGCTTGTGACGGTCACACTCCCGGGCGCAGCGAGCCCTCCTAGCCTGCGAACACGATCCAGCTTGTGACGGTACTCCTACAAGACCGCCAAAAATAGATACTACGCGCGGCGCTTGGCTGCAACCGCATCTCTCAGAATCAATAGTGTATTGTAGTTGATGTTACCTCCCGCCTGCCCCCCCGACTCCTTCCACACGCGCACCTGGTGTTGTCCCCACGATACCCCGCACCAGTCACAACATCATTCAATGAGATGATGTCGTCCTTCATTCAGCCGCAAGTTTTCACGTTCTGCTCACTACGTACAATAGTAATTGCTTTGTGTGATCCCATCGTACCAAGAAGCTAATGGCACTTGAAGTAAAAATCAATTGGGGAAGCAGCCGTGGGCACACGGCAATCTATTCAATATATAACTCGTTGGTGTCTACAATGATCCGATTCTGAGTCAACATAGAAGACTGTTCCGATGGTACTCCTTAAGAGGATCCTTACCGTTGTTAACAGCAGTACAAATGCTGATGACTGTGAGTAGTCCAACAGGCGGCAGACAGACGCGCAAATTGCCGCGCAGGTTAGGGCGGACGTTGCTGCAGAGTGCTCATCACATAGGCGTGCGGCTTCATCGGTTTAGGCTTGGTGAATGTGGCTTGTCTTCCCGTGAACCTCCCGCTCTCTTTTTGGCTGACCTACATCATCTCCGGAACAGCGCATCACTTCGAAAAATGTGCTTTCTAGAGCATAAAACAACCACGCGGCTCATTATTAGTTCCGCCTGTCTGTCTGCCAGCCTGTCTCTACTACAGGTGTTTGGGGTGTCCGCGCCTGTACTGCGTTATCACCCTCGCGGGCCTTGTCGAGAGCATTTTGCACAATGGACGGACTCAAGTTCCTTGAAATATAATGAGGTTGAGACATGAGCAGGCAAGCAGAGACTAGCGCGTCAAGTCCATCACGCCCATCATGTATATCTGCGTACCCCCCCGGAGATCTCGGAGCTTCGTATCCTGACGAGTACACACACAAGCAACAGCAAACCTTCCCTTCGCGTTGTAGTCCCCCGTGCGATACCGGCAACACGTAGGCAGCGAACGCATGCAATAGGAATGTGTGCATGTGAGTCGAGCGTCAGGCCATCCCTACACATCGTCAGTGATCGTAGCGCTCGCCGTGTAATGCCGTCGTTATCGCATGCATGGTCGTCGTGATGCTGGAGGTGGTCCGACAGATTACATGTTCACCATTAGGCCGACCAACTGCACCTGCACGAACAGCACGGTTTGAATTGACGGCGGGGGGTGACACTGACCTTCACAACGTAAGGAACGTCCCAATACGAACCATGATGGTGCGATACCCCCAAGACAAAAGAAACAAGAGGGGTGGTGGATGGGGGAGTGTGTCCACAAAGAAACGTCCGACTGCTGCTGCTGCTGCTGCTATGCTCGCATACCCTACAAAGCTCATGTCAATTGACTTTTTGGTGTGGGGGGAAGTGGGTATTTTCGCGGCGCCCCCCAAGCCCCAGCACCGCCGCGGGCTGCACCACCCACTGCTGCTGCACTGCTGTATTGCCACAACCAGCAAAGTTCGATCCACTGAGCTGTCGGTTTAATGCTGCATGAAGGCTTGATGTGCTATTGCTGGCTTTACCAGCAATAATAAAATAAGAAAATCAGCAGGATGCGACCGTCCAAATGACTAAGAAATCCTGTGGAACAATGTACTGGTAATTTTGATGTCGACCAATGTTGAACACAAGCGCAAGAGAACCAGAAAACGCACAAGAGACACACAAGACAAGCGGAAGGAATCGCGAAAAACAGACACCGTTGACTCTCGCACAGGGCGGCAGTAGAGGCTGCTCAATACGTACACGCGTCTACCTCAACTTGCCTCCACTAAGATCAAGATAAACATTCACGTTGTTCTAACTTCAAGTCAAAACAGTCAAAACAGCCAAAACGGCAGGCGCTCAAAGAAGGTCTGTGTTGCGAGGAACCTAGTGCATAGAACAAAAATCACCAGAGCATACCCTATTGCAGCGAGGGGTGCGTGTTGACGCCCTCAAATCCACTTCTGTGGTGATGATATCGAGCGTCATTGTAGTGAGTGGTCTACGTATGCATAGTCTACATTCTTCGCGTACACATCTCCGCAATTAGGCTGACACCCAGTGTCTTCTACTGCCTGTGCTCTCCGCCACTGACCCGAATCTCCTGAACTACGGGTTTACAGCAGTAGCTGATGCCACAAGCGACTGCTGACAACCCTCCGTTCAGGTGTTTACGGTCTGTGCCGATGAGCACGGCTGTGACAAATGTTGGATGCCGCTTGATGCCGCTTGATTCCGTTAGACTACGACAACAGCAGATCCTTGACAGGTGTCTGGGTTATGCTTGGCGACGTCGAGAGCACATGTAACAAGAAAGAGTATTGGGACTAAAAGCAAGATGTGGCCGACATATCCGGCGTGAAAGGGAGCTTGGTTATAGAGTGGATACCACCTCATCTCCGTGGGGCCTCAGAGCGCTACCAATCAAGGCTTGTATCCTTCGACTCGTCGGCGGGCGAACGCTTCGATTTGTGCCTTTCTTTGTCCCCGTTGGGACACACACCGTCCGCCAGAACAAGCGGCATCCATCCTCCTCACGGTTGCAAGGACACGGCAACAATAACAACGACGACAACATCAACACCACACCACCACCAACAGCAACAGCAGCAGCAGAAAGAACAAAATGGCGACCTGGCTCATAAATGGCTCTCCACCTGACGAGCGAGGCGCTAATTGGTTGAGGTCAACATTCCTTCCAGGAAAATGAGAGTAGGCGTGTGTCACAAAAAACGCGCCCTCTCTCGCTTCTATCTGCTCTCCAGCTCTCGCCTTTTGCCCCCCCGCAGACCTGTCCAGAGGGAACTTTGCCAGAGTGACTCGCCGGTAGAACAAAGCCGCCGCAGAAGGGAAATGAATGCTCTCACACCTCTTGATTGGTGTGGCATTCGTGGTCCCACAAGCGCATGGATGGGCAGTCGCCCCCTTCACCAACGACCCAACCCAAACAGGCACCGTCTCCTCTTCCTGTTGTAGCGTGGGACTCTCCAACAGATCGAGCACGAGCATTCGGGATCCTCCCGCTGCCATTCATCATCCCCGCAAGCTACTGACTGCTGTGGTAGAGTTTTTAGAGCTCGTTTGTCTACAGTCGTGGGCAACACAAGGTGGTGATTGGTTGTTGCGGTGACGTGACCCCTGGTGCCTGTGATTGATTGGCTAACCTGCGGCGCTGCATCGCACCTATGGAGCAGAGATTTTGTGGTGACCAAACTTTGGGCCAACTCTTATGGCAGCTCTGCAGTTCCTAACATTTGGTTTTTATAGTGAAGCCTAGATGTATATGGTGATGGTACAGATCAGATGTTGGACGTGTGTGTCGACTCTCTGCCTGGCATCTTGAGTACACCACCACCAAACAACATGTAGTCTACACGACCCAGGACTAGTCTTTGTGGGGACCACTTGGTGGAGAGAAGCAAGGAGGGCACTCCTTCTGAGATTGATCCTAGAAGGAAAAAAAGGGCACAGATCATGATGTCGCCGCTACTGCATGATCTGTTTACAAGTACCCAACCTATTTGCTTGTTGTGTGCTGATGTGGCGCTGCCTAGTCTAGACTAACACGGAGCAGGTGTGTGAAACCCTCCCGATCTGTTGTATGTGGTGGTTCGAAAGGCACCAACCGTCAGTTGGTGGCCTGCCGAGTCAATGTCAGTGTTTTTCCCTTTCATCTTGTTTTAGAGTAGTGTGACTGATCTCAAAAATCGCAGCTGCTATTTGTTGGCATGGGAGTTTCCACCTGATTCTGTGGTTTCCAGAGTTCCTGTTGTTTGTCCATAAGATTGCCATAGGTATTAGACTACAATCCTTGGCTCATGGGATACCTTGTTCATGACCACTGCCCTTTTATTGGGATAGCATTGTAGCACAGGACTATTGCGTGCGTGCATTGCTTCCCCGACTTGTGTTTCTGAATTCCCGCAGCTGCCTGGCATACTCAGCAGCAGCGGCAACGGCGGCAGTCGAAGCAGCAGCGGCGGCCGAAGCTGCTGCAGCAACCTTGGAATCAGACATAGACTCGTTTACTCGTGAGAGACAGGTGTGCCATTGACAGATTGGTTTGCGTTGCTGAACTGTTGGTGTGCAGTATCTTCGTGCTGTGCGTCTATCTGGTGCACCCATTCTCTGCTACTGTACGCTCAGCCTTTTTGGTACGCACACATCGTTGGAACGTGTGAGGTGTCGTGTGTTTGGATACGGACTGGTTAGATCTACCGGCAACAACAGAGGGCACGCAGATGGGGCATCTGTACACCTTGAAAAGGTTGCATGTGCGGGGACCACTCGAACTCCAAAGAGGGCTTCACTTTTCCCTACTCCCCTTGCGTGTCTAATACAAGAGAAAAAATGTCTTCCCCTTCCAAGTACAGGACATATACGAACACACTAGTGTCAGTCCCTCGAGGGAGAGTCATTAGGATTGTCAGGTTGCAAAGATGGGGGTGACTCCTCCAGCGCCTCTGCGGCGGAAGACAGAATGAGGTCAAGAGAAGAGCTCGTGGCCCTGAGGATGCAAGTAAGCTCGCTGACGGATCAGATGAGCCAGCTAATGTCGCTAGTTGAAGATACCATGAAGGCAAGCAAGAAGGAGGAGCCAGCTGGCACCATGGAGGGTGCCGCCGATTGCGGCGATGCTAGGGAGAACGCCACCACGGAGTCCACGAACGCCGAAGGAGGGGCACCGTGGACCGGGAGTGCGCAGGACGGGAGGTACCTGCGCGAACCTGTTCGAGAGTCTGGCCCGTCAGGGCGACACTGCGGCGAAGCAGGGGACTTTGTCCCCCAAGAGGTGAGAGTAGCCGCTGCTCACAACCAAGATTATAGTAGTGCCATGGAAGATGGTAATGCTGCTGTTGGCTTTGGATACGGAGCCACAACTCTAGCGACGGGGTACCAAAGTGNAGCGGCGAAGCAGGGGGCTTTGTCCCCCAAGAGGTGAGAGTAGCCGCTGCTCACAACCAAGATTAAAGTAGTGCCATGGGAGATGGTGGTGCTGCTGTTGGCTTTGGTTACGGAGCCACAACCCCAGCGATGGGGTACCAAAGTGTGCGGTACACTTCTCCTCCGTTCAGCGGGAAATCGGAAGATTTCAACAAATGGCTAAATGATTTCCGCATGGCAGCTAATGGCGACAACCTGTTGGAACAATTTGAAGAGAGCGGGAGCTTGGAGATCCCCGTCAACAGCGAGAAGAGCAAGGTTTCGCTGTCCCAGCAGTACCGGAGCGAGCAAGTAGAGCTCGCATTCCACGCGTGGAACTTCCTGTCTCACGCGTTGAAAGAAAATGATCGGAAAATCATGAAGAGGGCAGAGACGCCCCAGGGAGCTCTTCGTGAGCTCAAGACCATACACGACCCTGAATCATCTGTACAGCCGTCAGAGGACCTCAAGTCCCTGACGTCGACCAAGATCTCTAGAGGTGACAACCCCCAAAACGCCCTCCATGAGATGCTCCAAACCGCAAAGTCCTTAACCGAGGAAGGTTCCCGGGCCGGTGCTTTAGGTGTGGACATTGTGAACATCAAGCGATCGGCTGCACTACCAACGAGAAGGACTTCGTGCCGTGGTGTGCGCACTGCGAGGGGTGGGGCCACACCAATGAAAAGCNGGAACTTCCTGTCTCACGCGTTGAAAGAAAATGATCGGAAAATCATGAAGAGGGCAGAGACGCCCCACGGAGCTCTTTGTGAGCACAACATCATACACGACCCTGAATCATCTGTACAGCCGTCAGAGGACCTCAAGTCCCTGACGTCGACCAAGATCTCT
>CACKRE030005003.1:141261-165564 GCA_902602495.3 Ectocarpus sp. CCAP 1310/34 | reverse complement strand
CCACTCACCCACCGGGAGGATATGGAACGCTCTTGTGCGGATCATGTCCTACCTGAACTTCACGATGGACTTCGGCATCACCTACGTACGGCGGCCAGGACTAGACCTAAGCGTGTTTATCGATGCCAGCTATGCTGACAACGAAGTAGACAGGCGTTCTACGACCGGGCTAGCTGTGACCGTAGTTGGTACCGTAGTGTGTGCATCCACCAAGACGCAGCCAGTGACGGCTCAGTCGACCTCGGAAGCAGAGTATATGGCAGCCGGGGAGGGCGTGAAGGAGGCGTTGTTTGTGCGTGGCGTTCTGTCGTTCATAGCGCCCGAGACGAGTGGGGCGAAGATCAAGGTCCTTGAGGACAACAAGGGGGCTCTCGCCTTAATCGAGAACCCGTTCAGCTCAGCGAGGAGCAAGCACATCGACGTGCGGTTCTATTTCATTCGCGAGCTATTCAAGTCGGGCAAGATCACTGCAGAGTATGTTCCGACTGGAGAGCAGCACGCCGACATGCCGACCAAGGTCCTTGGCAGAGAGAAGTTAGAGTACCACCGGAAGGCTCTGATGAACCTACCGATGTAGTGTTCTCTTCTTCTGGTTGGTTTATGTGGTGGTTTAGCACTTGGCATATATGACCATGGTACGTCACGCAGGAAGCGTTGTGCCGGCGCGTCACCCGCGGCTGGAGCCTAGAAACGCGGAGAGCGTTGCTTCGGGTGTGTAACCAGCGTGACCGGTTCAATCTGTCCTTCCTTGGTCTTGTCTTGGAAGTGCGGCCGTTGGAATCCTCTGGGATAACAACGTTTTTTTTCTATGTTTAGGGTGTTAGACGAGGGTTTTTGATCCGGTTGGCCGGGTTTTTTCCCTCGAGCCTGTTGTTGTTTTGAGTCCCTTTGGTAGATCAGGGGTATCCATGTCCCACGTTAGGTTTGCCGTTCGCGTGCAAACCGGGGAGGGTGTTCTTGTGTTCGGATACGGACCGGTTAGATTCACCGGCAACAACAGAGGGCACGAAGATGGAGCATATGTACACCTTGAAATGGTTGCATGTGCGGGGACCCCTCGAACTCCAAAGAGGGCTTCACTTCTCCCTACTCCCTTTCTTTGCGTATCTAATACAAGAGATAAAGCGTCTTCCCCTTCCAAGTAAAGGACATATACGAACATGTGGTGGTCCCACAGGGATCTTGGCATGCAGTCTGTACATTCGTGCAAGGCGTTGATAAGCTACCCTTTGGTTGACTCTTATACCACCGAGCTGTTCTTCTTGCTTCGATCGCCGCATTCAGGATAATGGTGAGTGGCAACAACAGAGGCGGCAAGGATTCGAGTAAGAAAAGCGCCGGGAAACAATGGGAAAGGCATGGGACTGCGCTTGGCCGTGTGGTTGATGGCAGTCCATGCTCTCTGATGTGGGCGAGTGCTGCCGTGCCACCTACACGCTTCTTTCTGAAACCTATAGTACATTTGAAACCACGGTGCCTTACTTGTAGCATTCCGTGTAATAATTGTTGCACACAGGCTCGATGTCATCTGCTGGTTGAGGCCGAAGGTTGTTGATTTGGCTGTGGCACCCGAGGTGAGTCGTGGGTGCCGCTGCAAACGATGTCCGGTTCGACCCCACGCTTTGTCGGCAACTCGGCATTTCCGCCGTATCTACCTCCTAAGGATTGCAGTGCTTCGTCATTTCTATCATGTGGCTTGGCGGACGCACATCATGTTCATGGTAAATACTACGTGCCCGTTTTATGTCTGTGTGGCGGAATATTTTCTACCCGCGCCGGTATATGACCGTGAGAATGTCGAATTGCACTTGGTATTGGTCGGTCGTACCGGCTCCTCGCCACTCACCTTTAACTCCACCAACTTCGCCATCGCGAAGGAATTGCCGATCCATTCCGCCGCAGGTGGTCTTGTCGAGACCGTCTGGAGGCAGCACGCAGAAATTTGGGATTTGCGATGCTCATTTGGTACCATGAAGTTGATATCCGTTCTCCTTTCACTGCCAGCTTGTAGCATTGTGGCCGTTGGTTTGTTTCAGCTTTTGTATGTAGCACAAAAAACGATGACAGTGTCTTGTTGGACGGCGCCAACAGGGCACTCCCGGGATAGATGGTGACAGCCTGGTGAAGGAAGAGGACCAGGAACAGGAGAAAGACCACGAAGAGAGGGCAAGTTTAGTTTCCATGTCTGCACCTCACTGCTGTCATGTAGACTAGAGGTGTTGTCGCACCTGCCTCCTATAATAACGGTGCAGATCACGCTTTTTTGGCTCAATTGCCGTTGCTCAATGAACTTTGCAGCGTGGTTGATAACGCCTTGGTTGAGCATGGCCGCTATTCTTGGCACAATGACCGTCCACTTTCGCACAAAAACGGGTTGGGGGATGCCCATACCGTCCAAGCCGATACGTAATGGCAAAGACTCCTTCAGTTCATTGCATGCATTGTTGGTGTATCTTTGGCGATCCGCTCAGAACCAAGCCTATTACCTATTTGCCGGTTCCCCACCAACGAGTTGTGTTATTATGTCCATCGTTTCGTGGTCAGATACCACGGATGACTGTATTGTACTCAATGTTAAGGCGTGTAGAATCTTTTTGTGTAGCCCCAGAAAAGTTCAGTGCTGGAAAAAAATGATGAGATATAATCGACGAAGCTCGCAACTGTACTGAGTCTACCTCCGTGTCGGTTAGCATTGTTTCCGACGGTCAGTACCGCTTCTCTTGAATAATTCAGATTCAGTTGTATTTGTCGGAAGACAAGACGCATACATGCCGAGTGTGTTTCGCACTTTCACTGCTGGCACACAAAATCGCTTCGCACCTGCTCCATGTTTGCAAACGGGAACAGGATGTACCTTGAGTGGTGTTGAAGACGGCAGGCAGGGTCTCGCACAAATCAATATTACCCGTCTCTCCAGTCTTAAGCGTCTGTGGGAAAGCACACGCTTGAGACGGTGCAACTGAACACACTCCGAGATAGTTGAAGGCGAAGAACAGACTTGCGGGAAAAATGGGAACGTACCCAAAAATGAGAATGGGCGTTTGTTTTTAGAAAGCAAACTCCCCCCATAAAAGCTGACAGTGCTGTAGATCTTTACAGCAGCTTTCGAATGAGCTGTTGCTCAAGCTGTATGTCCTCGGCATCGCCGAGGTAGCCAGCATCGCGAGAAATCAGGTCGAAACCAGCACGAATCGCTTTTTGCGCCCGTGAGAAGGCGTGATGTGGAGCATGGCGGTTCTGATGAGCTCATCTCACAGCTGGGGCGAAGGGGTTTCGCAGGATAATTTTGGTTCTGTGATACACCCGATGGTTCTGAAGAAAAACGCCAATTCTCATTTTTGGATACGTTCCCATTTTTCCCGCAAGTCTGTTGAAGGCTACCTGGAGAATAGGCTTTGTAAGCGAGGTTCTGGCGTGAGAAGAAACCTACTGACTCCAACGTCCCCCACGGACGTGCAACACGCACAGCGTGGGCAAGACTGAACAACAATAACCGGAGGCAGGAATGTCCGTTTTGAGGTGTTGCGTGGTTGATCGAATTTTCCTTCGCTGCTACCCGATGTCGCCGGCATATTTGCTGTGATAAAGGCCCTTTAACCGCCGAATGTTTTGCACCGTGTGTTCCTGTAGCCAACGCGTACGACCGCCCGACCCAAGGGCCGGACAAGACGGTTCGGCCAGGAGGACGGCTGCACAACGTCGCCATCGTACGGCAATGGTTGCAGCAAGAAGGCGGAGTTCTGCTCAAAACACGCCGAACCAGGGATGACCAACGTCGTCAGCAAGAGATACGGCCATCGGGGGTGCAAAATACACGCGTGCAATAGTATAGACGGCAGCAACAAGGCGGAGTTCTGCGCTCAGCACAGCCAGGAGGGTATGGTCAACATCGTCACCAGGAGGTGCGCCCATCCAGGGTGCATGAAGCACCCATCGTATGGAACACACCTCGGCAGAAAGGCGGAGTTCTCCGCTGAGCACAGTCAGGAGGGTATGGTCGATGTCGTCAAAATAAGGTGCGGGCATGCGGGATGCCTGAAACCAGCGTAACATGGTATGGACGGCAGCAAGAAGCCGGAGTTATGTTCTCAGCATGCGAAACGGGGTATGGTTGATGTCGTCAGCAAGAGATGCGGCCATCCAGGATGCTTTAAGCATCCGTCATATGCTGAAAGCTCTTGGCAAAAAGGCGGAGTTCTGCGCTGAGCACAGTCAGGAGGATATCGTTAACGTCCGTTGCATGAGGTGCGGCCATCGGGATGCACGAAGCAGCCGTCATTCGGTACATATGGCAGCAACAAGTCGGAGTTCTGTGCGCAGCACAGTCAGCAGGGGGGTGTACTCATAGTCGTGCATGCCGTAGTGGTTAGACCATTGACCTCGCATCCCTACAAAGCCGGGACGGAGCACGCCGGGTTCTCACCGGACCAGGCTCTCACATCATCAAGCGCGAAGCGCCGTGAGATATTCGGCGAGTTGCATGAAGGGTGCGCTGCATCCTGCTAAGGGTGTTCGGCATCTTGTGCATACTTCCATGCGTACGGATGACAGCTGCGGATGAATTAAATTATTTTCTAGTGCTTTCACTTCCTGAGACAGTTGTAAGCACTGTGTAACTGCCTCGAGGGTGCTTGACCATTTCAACACAACGTGGTGCGATCATCCCCCTTTCGCGGAGTGAGGCTTCTCGACCCCGCACAACATGATCTACTCGACCACCATCATGGTTTCCGCCAAAAAAAAACAGAGGTAAAAAACAACAAACGGTAAACTGGTTGCCGAGTTCACGAAGTGAATTGGCTNTTCTCCACCCCGCACAACATGATCTACTCGACCACCATCATGGTTTCCGCCAAAAAAAAACAGAGGTAAAAAACAACAAACGGTAAACTGGTTGCCGAGTTCACGAAGTGAATTGGCTTGTTTTACAACGTCGTTGCCAAGCGACGAAACCCCAATCCCGATGGCAAACACCGAGGGGGGGGGCTTGTTTTACACCGTCGTTGCCAAGCGACGGAAACCCAACCCCGATGGCAAACACCGGAGGAGGGGGGACAGCCGACAGGGCATGATCAGTATCGCCAAAATGAGGTGCCGCTGTCCAGGTTAGGGTGCACGAACCGGCCATCATACGGAAAAGACGGCAGTAACCAGGGCGGGGGTTGCCGTCAGCACGCAATGCCGAGGTGTGGCCGGCCGCGTGCGTACAACGAGGATCTGCATTGAAAGGTCGTGCTGAACGTGTAGTCGTATATGGCGTTTTGTCGAAGGTCTCTGTATGTTTTGGAGTCGACAGAGGGTGACATCGCGAGGGTTATTGGCTCAATTGGCACTACTACGCGATCTTGGGAGCGTTGCCGTTGTTTAGACGATGGCTCAGGCGATCCATCCAATTTGCTGGCACGCACCTGTGGCTCGCATGCATGCATCACATATGCATGCCGAATTGCATGCCGAATTATTTCCTCATACGGTTCATCGGCTTCGACACGACATGCACGGTGGTGGGGGTTGGTTACACATGCAATGTCGGAAGGCAGGACAGGAAGGGCTCGGTGATGCGATCCAAGTCAAAACAATTGATGCTGTGAGATTAAGTCGACATCGCATGCCGGGGGGGGCAAGGGGGCAGGAGCGTGCCCACTACTGTCTTGCTGCCGGTACGCCAAAGATCATCACACGACCAGTGAAGTAATAAAAACTCGGTTAGTCATGAAACGGTGATGGTCGGAAAACTGTCCTCTCTAGGAGTCCTGAAATATGTCACTCGGTCGACGCGCTGCCCAGGAAGCTCTTCTGATTTTTCGATTTGGGCGGCGGAACCGCTGTTGTGGAAGCAAGTTCGGTAGGACGACCAGTTCTAGTTTAGTGTTGGGGTGGGCACGGCGATGAAAGCATGGTTTATCGAGACATCGCTGGAAGGGTCCAGGGTCGGTTCCCTGTACCCCGACGACCTCTTGGCCAGACCGATGTACAGATGGAGGGACGCCAATGGCAAGCAAAATGATTCACATATGTAGTTGACTCAGGGGAGTGAGCCAAAACAAATTCAATTCATGCCTTTACCGTGGGATGCAAGCAACCTCGACCCACAATTGAACATGGATGGCATGCGTCGGGACTACACAATGCTTCGAAAAATGCGGACGGGTTTACATACCCACGTGTCTACTCCACATGCCAAGCAAATGCCAGCAGGTGATGAGTGACACTGGTGCGTTAGCGAACACCTATCGGCCACGGTTCAAGCTCCAGGCAGTGAGAATCGGCGGTGAGTAAGCAGCTCATCGACACAAGCCCTCCAGGGAGTGGTAGAGATACTTGGCGGATGTGCGTGACATGGCACCCGCTCGAGAGAGAAAGCATTAGACTACATCACGAAGCAGAGGCCGTCCATGAAGCAATGATGATGGTATAACACATTTGATATACTTCAACCAGGAGCCCCTCCGGACGAAATCGAATCGCGCGTGATGGTGGTGAACGGAACAGTTTCACTCGACTCTGTACACGATTGAACAGGAGATCGTGAAACCTGGCTGAACGGTTCGGTGGAACGGTGCTCACTCGCAACCTCACGATTGCCGCACAAAGGACGGGCGTTCAGCGCGACAGCAGTAAACATCTCAACCGCGGCGAAGAAGAAAAAAACTACCCCATATGCCCCACATTCAGGTCGACAACAAAGCGGTGGTGCGTGAGAGAGTATCATCTGACTGCGGCGCTACAAAGTAGGTTGATATTCGCATCGGGGTAAAGAACAACCTGGTTTGACGGGATAACAGACGAGCGATCGCTGTTTTGTGCGAAGACGACGACCTGAAACAGCAGGCACCCAAAGGGCAGTGCGGGCACAAACTTCGCGACCAGTTCGATCGTGGGCCAGCCGGAACCAATCTACTTCACCGCGAACATGACGGATGCCAGGAAAGTCCTACGGTAAGTGTCGAAGCTGGGAGCAGAATTGAGAACTCTCCTGAACATCCACCTCGTTGCGCGGAGCTAACGCCTCACGCAGACGGCAGCGTCACGACGATTTCGTGCCTAATACGCAGACAGTGGTATTGTACGGCAGTTGGGGTAATGACTAGTTCACCCAGCATTATTCACTTATTCCATGCGTGCTATGGGTGTCAAAAATATCGTCTGTCTTGCGTCTCTCACTCTTGACTTCAAGTTGGCCTAGGTGGCCAAACATGTGTGTCCTGTTTCAGCAAGTCGTTTCTTGTTCATGTGGCTGCCTGTGCTTGTATTTCGTCGCGATTGTTCCTTATTCCTTGGGGCGTGTGGACCTTTACTTATAACGGCCAATGGACGGTGGACGTTCCCACGTGGTCCCACGCGTCCTATGGGGAGTCTCACGCGTCCCATGTGTGCGCATGGGGATGCCTCGGCCGTGCATTGGGCGGGGCGTCTTACGCGAGCAGTTACTCGTGCCAGTTTATATGCGAGATAACCAACCTTGCATGAGGTACTGTAAGTCAACAAGAAAACGTCAAGGCTGTGCGGTCCGAACAAAGCGGGGGTATAGGAAGCGACTGCTACGGAACGAGAGGAAAACGTGTCCTGCTGTTCTCCCTGTTCAAGTCAAGTTTGGTGGTTAGCTCTTCTACGCCGTGCGTCCCTAGCCCTTTCTGACGCTTCGCATGCCCTTCACTCCCCGACAGAAACACTGATTGGTTGGGTGCGATAAAGCCTTAATAGAACCGACTAAGGGTCAAAAACGCCTGTCGGATGGTGAATGGTGGAGGTCGATGTTCAATACACCGGAGCGTGTGCTTGGAGCGCCGGAGGGTGTGCCATGTAGAGGCAATGGGGGTCCGAACTGTGTGACTGAAAGTCCACAAGCCAGGTTTACCATCCCTGTTACAATTTTCGGATCGCCAGGCTCCTAGTTACGCAGAACCCAGGAAGCGGGGTGCGTGCGGAGTCACAACCATGAGGGGATGTCCATAGCTCGTGTAACGTCAACATAATACTGAACGGTCAAGGAGAGATCGTGTACGGTTTGCCTGTGTGCACAGGCAAAGTCACAGTCCTGACCACCTCCATTATTACCTGCGTCAAGAGAAGCATCTTCCAACGTACGACAAACAATATATACGCTCAAAACAAGGCAGGCCTACGAATTGCCTGACTCGGAGCAAAAGCAACGAAGGTCGGGGAACCCCGAAATTGATAACCCTCGACAAGTGCAGACACCGGGTCATCAAAAATTCGATCGTTATGCTACATAGGTACAAAGAAGAGCGGAATGCCTCCCTCTAGCCAACGGATCACGTGAAGGACACGCGTTTCGTACTGTGGAGACAACGTGGCATGCAAGGTTTGTCACTCATCCCCTCCCCCCGGACCCATTTCCTCTGTTCGAACATCATTCGCTAGTCGTTGTTTCAGCCCATTGTCCCGGCGAGTGGAATTGACAGATGGTCCAAGCCGACGTAGCTACGTAACCGGCAGACCGCTGCAGAATATGGCACCGGTTGATTGGTTTGCAAAGAGTTCAAGAGCTCTAAACGGTAGATTCCTTCACACAAGGATTGGAAGAAAGCCCCTAGCCCCCGTAACGTACTGCTGAACCGCAAGATGAACTGGTGACAGCAAGGCGTTTGGTTGTAGCGAACAGTAGAACAGCACATCATCGGCGGGACGATATTCCCACCCGACGAACAACACTATCTATGGATACCGGTGTGTCGTGGGTGCTGCGGTCGATATTTGGAACGGGCGGTGCTTGATTCGACAACAACGAACATACAAGCGAGTCGCCACAGACGAGCGCTCAGTCTGCCAACTTGGTCTACTTAAATGCCAGCGCATTCACGCCGAACCGAAATCGGTGTCATCGACTTTTCAACTTTGAGTGAAGAATCTAGTGATATCCGACTAGATGGATTGACACCCCCAACAAAACAAAAAATGACAACTGCGGTCGGATCGCAACCTAGAAGAGCAAACGAGCGCTGAACGGGGTGCCCCCGAGTTACTGTCCACGTGAATCGTCAAAAGTGTGCTATGTCGTGTAGGAAACGAAGAGGCGAGGAGGTCACACCCGATCGTGCGCTTGCTTCCGTCTACAACAGCACTAAGGCTTTTTGCCGTACCCCGCGTCCATGTTGTGGTACATCCTTCGTCTCAAGAGAAAAAAAAATTCACAAAAAATTCAAGCACCCCGCTGCCACGTGAACGGCTTTTCGCACACCAGTCGCTCCCCTCCTGAAACTAATAGCGCGGGTTCGCATGGCTACATGTTGGCGGATCTCTAGCACGTTCTGCAAGGTGCAACCAGCAATGCAATTCACTCCGATGCTTAATGTGTTAGAATCATGCAAGTTTGGACGTACCCCAGCTCGGTTCTCAGAGTGAGTGGCTTTGACGGGTCCTCAGGCGTGCGAACTAGATGACATGTTCTTAGCTCTTCCTCTCCGTACACCGTGGTCCCTGGCTTACATCACGACGAACGCCATGGTTAAGATAACATGCCTCGAGCCCCGAATATTCAACGTCAGTCATCCCCGTCTCGTGGAACATTTTAGGTTGCCACCGGCTGATGCCCCCGGCGTGTATGCCTCATCTCGTCCATCCAAGCGTCGGTGGCGCGGGACAATCGAGTGTACATCACCTTATCAGCCTCGTTGAATAGCCGGTTGACAAAACTCACGAGACCCACCATCTGCGTCGAAACCCGCGCAAGTCATGAACGCGAACACGGCTCAGTCATCGACATCGACTCGAGTCTTCAAGACACGTTGACCGGTTAGGAGACAAAACATGATGAATCCGAATCAGCGGCAGTCAATACATCGGTGTCCGGCATGATGAACGCAAAACGTGGGTTGTTTGTCGTGGGGCATGCCGCGTACATGGCATCCGACTCAAAATGATGTTGGGCTGCACTCACCAGAAGCAGTATCGCAAACTGAGCAGGGTGCGTCAGGTTGTACCACGCGCACTTCAAACCCGATGGCATGTCAACCACCACTGCACGGAACGAAGCGGTAAGAGCACCCGCGGAAACGTCGACACGTGAGAACGAGCGGCCATGCGAAAAATGATAGGTGATGATTAGGGACACGGCCCACGCCGTCTGGTTGTTCGTAACCGACCTCTCGGGAACTTGCGGCAACAAGGTCGTGAGTGCACAGTCGCGATGAGGCACCCTACCTCGCGTGTCGTACCCGGTGTTCTCGAGATGCCACGTTTTCTCGGCAAACGTGACTGGGAGGTACTACTGTAGAAATCACCTTCTCGCGTTCAAACCAGCATGTACTACAGCAAAGCAACCTTGGGAACGAGAGAGACCGAATCGCAGTCGTGATAGTACGTGAGGCAAAGCCGTGCGCAAGTCGGTGCATGCTGTCAAACGATGCGTGGCAAACGAAGACAGATTCCAAAACCAGTCGTGACCGATGGCGGAGGGCCACTGCTTGCTACCACGTAAGCGTCAGGCACGTCACTCACCGTTGCCTTCCACGCAACCCGCATTGATGGCCGCCATCGTCGCCAGCAACGTCCTGCGACAGGGAAAACATCCACTGACAGTAACGAGCAGGGAGGCGAACGGCTGGTGAACAACGGGTAGACAATAGGTGCAACGTGTTTCGCTGGAAGCACCTCAGAAAACCTTTGCGCACCGAGTTCTATATACGCCGTGTGGTAAGGATGCAACTGTTGAGGTAGGGATAAAACGGCAGGAAACTATTCTTCAAAGGCGGATGGTATATTTCATAAGAAGTATGTATCGCTATCAGAACTCCGGTGCTGAGTTTCCTCATGCAGCAGGGCTGGCATGTACCCAGGAGCGCGGATGGGATACGTGTTTTGTGCCGAGGAACACTAGCGCTGAGTTGGTCGCGCAACGGTGTTCGTTTGCAACAACATGGGATTCCAGGTTAGGGAAGCTTGTGACCATAGCACAACGACGGTCAAGCGTGATCACCACCAACGTTTCTTGAGGAAACGCAAAGCCGTCAGGCACCGACCGCGGCACGCGCCCTCCGCACCAACAATTCGGGGTTTTACCGAAGAGCGGTGGCGGTGATGCTACCAGGCAAGCCGGAGGCAGGCTAGCCAACTCATTTTCCACAAGTACATCCGATTTGGTCCCATCGTTCATCAAGCTGGATCGGGTACCTCCAAAAACCAGCTGCTCTTTTCCCGGTGATCCTTCGGGTTGCTCGCTTCACCGACGAATTTTGGTAGCGCTGTGAATTTCCCGGGTTTTGGGTTGCCCTTGGTACAGGTATGGCGGCCTTGCCATTAATCCGTAAAGCGGCCCATTTACGTTGTAGACAAATTTCTCCATCGCGTTCCTCGAGACCCGACGGCCGCGTGCCCATGGCCGGCACACCTGGCGACGCGTAGGTTAAACGTGGCGGTGGTCAAGCCAGTAGTAAGATACGAAACCCGCCGCAGCCACAGTGACCCAAATGGTGCATCAGAACACCCAGATAAAAGCTGAGACAAGGATGGAATTTCGAACGAACAAAGCAGGCGCGTGTAGCTTACGTTATTCAAACGACAGAAACGGATCGCTTGGTTCCGACGACCACACCTCAAACATGAATTCCTGGTCGATAAGTGCCGAACGAGACTCCAATTGGACAGGTTATTCCACGCCACGAGGAAATGCCGAGAACAATTTACTCACCGCTGAAAATATTGCGCCAGAGCAGCACAGAGTAGGACATGACGATGTGCACGGTCTGTATCATAAACACTGAGAATAGGCGGAGTGATGGCAACCGAGATGAGAATGTGACAGAGAAAACCAAGCAAACACCCTATTGTAGTACTGGCGTGGCTTCGCGTGCTTCAAGTGCACGTTGAACGCATTCTTGAACCTTCTGCTGTCCGTGCGCATGACCACCAGCCCAGCTATGAAGGAATCCAACCTCGAAAGGCTGGCCGCCAGCTGCGACGTTTTCGAAGCTCCAGCAGCCCATACAACGACGGTACTTAGACTCGGAAAAGCCCAACGAACAGCACCGAACCAAAAAGAATCGCATCAAATCCTTGTTCCTAATGGTCCCGGTTGAGCCTTTTATGGCAACAAGAGCTTTCGAAACCACTAGTCGGGGCGTCGCTGATGGCGCGCTTTAGCGGGGAGGGGCTAGAACTACTGGGAGTGGAGTCAAAAAGCGGATATGAACCACCAAATTAGGAAAACACCACAGGTTTTCGGAATCAGATCACGTCGAGAGCTCTCTTCATGGGTTAGTTACTTCTCTCTCATTACAACAGTCACACGGACATGAATGTAGATGAAGTAGCCGAACGGCCGGTAGGGAAGCCAACACGCAGGTCACTATGTAGTGCATATCTTTTCACGACAACTCAAATCTTCCCCTTCCACTGACACTTAACCCTGAGTCTCCAGGCGTTCTGACTGATCATTGATTGATCATTTGCAAATGCTGGTGTAGTGGCAGATCGTAGAGTTGCCGCCCTCCGCGCCGGGTATTGGGAAGTCCATAGGTAGGTGTGTCTAGATCATTGGCACCCGCGCTAGCCGGCTGAGTAATGAAGAGACGTCAGTGACAGCGGGTAAGATCAGGGTCTCGGGAATGGGGCCAATCAATGCCAAATCATGAATCTTTCAACGTCTGTACTGTACGTGTGGGTACATACGTAAATACACATACGTGTTCTTTCGTAGCACCACAAATACCCATCCTCACCCGAACGTAGAAAGCCACTGCAAAGAGCACAGGGCAGCAAAGGGGAGCGGTATTGCAAGCCTTGCGGACGCCCACATCTCGAGGATATCGTGTGGTATGGTGCATCTTCCAACAATTTGAAAATCGTTCCCAAGATCCAGCAATCATCGTGTCAGCAGCTACAACGCTACAACACTATACTACTGCTGTAGACGAGTAAACCAATCAGCAACACATCCACGCTCGTAGCGCCACACACAGTGTCGCCCGAACCTAAGAAACCACGAGGTACAGGTGTGTGCTGGTGGGTGTGCTTGTTGTTTGAAAAACACAGGAGCTCTAGAGAGCTGGCAGGGCACATTTTGGGGGGAGACAGAACAGAGAAGAAGTACAAATACCAGCTATGGGTCTTCACTGATCATTTCGCCCTCTCTGGACTACCAGGTATCATTTACAATATACCGAGAATAGACTTGTTGAGGCAGCTAGACGACTCATCATTTCAAAATTTACACAGCTAACCTGCCCTACTGACCGCAGCGCAACCACCCATCAACACTGCTACGACCCTGTCTACGGGCACCACCCTGTCGCCGGCTTCCCTCATGGCCTACAGGTGGAGATAGCTGTTGCGTGTGCAGAAAGAAGTACACTGGTGTCTTTCTCTGCACAAAATAAATCTGACAGTCCACCCAAAGGGGGTAAACGCCTCAGCAGCACATCGCCAAAGCGGGTTCTGTGAGATGTTTTATGTTGTTTCCCGCGAACTGAACAACCTGTTTGATGTCACTCCATTGGACAAGCAGTATGCATGGTGCGTGCGATCCGCGAATTCAATACGAAATGGTGGCGGAGTCGGACGAAGAGCGACGCGCATTTACGGTACGTCGGGCAAGTTCATCAAAAGGCACTGGCAAGTAACCACGCGGTTCGACCACATACTGCTGCTACTTTGTCGCGTGTATTGACCATGCTGAACGCAACGTATCCCTGATATCTGCCCGGCGCTTCGGTTTAGTGGCGTGCGCTTCGAGGAACGACGTTCTGGGTTTGATTGGAGGGAGAGCGCTGCGTCGCCCGTGCCACACGACCCCCGCCCACTCTGCCTACGCGCCGAAAGCGCGACGATAGATGCGAGCATGGCGGCGGCGCGATCATATCCCTGTGCCCTCCGCGTGGACAACACTTCTTCCGTGCCATCTAGCCCAAGCTCGTCGTCGGAAAAGTTGGCCTCTTCCCAGCACGTGCTGGACAACTGTTCTCGACGAGCACACCGTTCGCGTCCTTCCCCAAAGCATAAGCACCGTCGACCTCTTCCGGCTCCTCTAGCTCCGCCTAGTGTGGCTGTTCTGAACGTGCGCCTCACCAAGCTCGTGACGTTCATCAGAGACGGACAAGACAAGGAGCTCCCGCCAACAACACTTGTCGAGGAATAACAGGTGGTTGTGGGCTCGGTGCTGCAGACCTTGTCGGCGCAGAGCGTGTTCTCCACACGCGTTCTCGCAGTGGCGACTGGGTCAACCATCGGCAAGGCTCCGGAACTTCCTGCCTTCTGTCGTCATCTTTGCGAACCTGAGGTTGGGCAGGATGACCTTCGACTCGCGGGCTCGACGACCTGGTTTTGACCTACGCCCGGGTAAGTGCGTCTCCTTTGCATGGCTTACGTAGTGGGTTGTTGTGCGTTGTGTTTTTTCAGCCTTCTCAGTATTCGTGCGTGTCCGTTGCTCCGTTGCTCAACTGCATTTGTTTTGAATACTTTTGTCGCTTTTGTGTACGGCGTTCCTCATTGGTCATCGCTCTCCCTCCATTGTTTTGTTCTTCCACCTAACGTTGAATCCGTCTTCCGTGTCTGCGTAGCCGGTTGATTTGATTTATTTTAACGGCGAAGCGTACCTTGTTTCGTGTAATGTTACTGTTCAATCCGGAGTATGGGTTGATCACTGCTAATATATTGGCATATTACTCACGTGTTGCTGTGATTTGGAGGGGAACGAGAACACCTTTCTCGCATGCTGGTAACGACATCCGCATGCTCTGTGTCCACCGCTAAAACCACCACACCTCTTCCATTCAACGCATGCACTTCGTTGCATATTAAATGGCAGCGTTGCATATTAAATGGCAGCAGTGCTCGAATTTCATGAGTTGATGGCAGTCAACAAGACTACCCAGCATTGTTGTATTATATCTGAAAATAAGTTTCTGCCTAAATGCATTGAAGCATGCTCATTGCGGTAACCAAAATAACTTTTTTGAGTACTTCGACCACACGGTTTGTTTTCCGTCCCCTTCTTCGGGACCCCTGACATCTTAATCAGGCCAAGGAGGAGTCCATCGCGAGTGGACTTCAACCTGCCAACGAGCGCGCAAGGAAACGGCAGGCACGGGCAAGTGGGCACTTGCTTGCGGTAGGTGTTACGGCTAGTCATGTTGGTCCAATCACCTGAGGACCTACCTTCTACTGTGTACATTTTGCCATATTCTGTCAAGGTTGGTGCCGGTATTGTACATGTACATGTCGTTCGTTACCTCCAGGCCCCCAAAAATGATCAGTCCTTTATCAAAACGTTTTCATGAGCCAACACATGGCATGCCGTCTTTATGTATGTGATCTCTGTTCGTCCTCACAGAACTGGCTGTGCGCTCAGGAGCATTCTTCGGGTCGGCGGTGCAGCGTACGAAAGCCCTTCAGATTCAGGTGGCTCACCATCAACCGGGGACACGCGCTGACATCAATGGCATCGTGGAAGAGTATGGCCTTTCGTTCGACATCCAACCGCTGGAGGAGGACCCCACGACGACGGCGCGCAGAACACACGCCTTGGGAAGCAACGCCTGGCCTTACTACGGGCAAGACACCCTGCAAGACTGCAACCACGGGGATGACTGCCGCCAAAAGTACGGTGGGATAGACACATGTGCCCAGCTGTCGGGGGTCAACCTCAACGCGCACGAGCAAAACCACGCGAAGAAGAAAAAGTTTCTGCACATGTTGAATGTCATGAAATTTTACCGCGTTGCGTTCATCGTAACTCTGATCAACGAGACCGAGAATTAGGCAATAAACCACCGGTCAGTAGCAAACATGGTCAAGCGTGTTCGAGGCCATGGCTTGGAAAAAGTACAGAATTGCCAGGCTGAGGTTTGGTTCTGCGGCAGATGCTTCTGCGAGAACTCTCTGATGCGATCATTCGACCAGTTTGGCCGGGTCCGGCTGACCTTTATTCAATCATAGCCATATTTGTTGGGGGACTCGGATGTTGTTAAAATACGTCTCAGATGCTGTGGTACGTTGTTCGCTCGAGCTGACCCGCTTGCGCCATTCCGTCGGTTCGCTCTGTCAACAGTTGTGGGTAGAGTTGTGTTTTTTTTCTCCCTTCCTTTGTCGGTTAATGGAGTGTCGTTGGCTGTGTAGGAGTACGTAGTTGCACAGTTGGGGACAGTGGGGGGTTAGATGCACTGGCTTTCCTTTTGGGGATCCACGGATTGATTTCGCTCAACATAGGGATGCTTTACTATTTTTTCAGCCTTTCACAGCACTTCCAGTACCATCGACTGCTCACTGTTTTCTTTTGTTTTTCCACAAGCAGCACGATGTATCTTTGCGTCTCCAAGGACAACCAGACTTGTTCCTAGATGTGAAGGTACGAATTGAAATGTCGGAAACACTTTCTTGATCCTGAATCTAAAATAAGGTTGGTTAGCAGACCTACCATTGCGTTCTGCCCATTGCGTCGCATCCAGATGAGGGTAGAATAATTTTGTATTCTGTCCACGAAAGTTGTCTGGTGCCCAGTAGCCGACTTGGCAACCATGTTGAGGTTGCCTTTCGGCATTTAATACCATTTCGTGCGTGCTGCTTCGAGAGGTCCAATAAGTAGCTCGTGCAGTTAGTAATTGCTACGGTTTGGGCATGCGATGGGGTCTATTCAAGACAAACACGCATGTGCCTACCACTGGACAGAAGGCGCCCCACATAAATTCTACCCCACCTATGATACTACAAGGTGACCTTTCACTACATTGAAGGTCGTGTTGCCCCAACCACGATGTCACTTGCATGTTTTTCGCTGTTTTTTTCCTCGCAGTCTAATCTTTCCGTTCACCCCTCCTAACCCAAAGTTGAAGAACGGGCTATCTGCCAGACAATCTCGGCTGCCTCTCTCCTCTCTCTCCTCCTCCAACTCCCCCTTCAACCAACTTGAAGTGGAGGTAGAGAAAACACGGTTTGCCTACGTGACACAATTCGCTCACACCTGGAAACATCTCATCAACTACAACCTTGCGCAAAAGCTCTCGGGTTTTCTCGGTAGTTCGATATGGGAAGCTGTTGAATATTGTATCTACCATTTGCAACCTATATGTCGGGCAGCAGATCATCTGCGATGTGCGCCTGTAAATGTAAGCGTTGGCCTACACCTGCCTAGACTATACCGTAGGTAACACAAGATACCTTGCCATCTGGGCTGGGTTTTCGTGGCTTGGCAACGACGTTGTAAAACAAGCCGCTCCCCCCCGCTGTTTGCCATCGGGAACACGCTCCGTCCTCTCGAGGACCCGTGGTCAATGGTCAAACCGCTAAGGCATGCAAAACATAAGAGTACCCCCCCTCCCCCCCTGGTGTTTGCCATCGGGGTTGGGTTTTCGTCGCTTGACAACGACGTTGTAAGCCAAGCCAAATCAATTCGTGAACTCGGCAACCAGGTTACCGTGTTGTTTTTTAACTCTGTTGACTTTTTGGCGGTAACCATAATGGTGGTCGAGTGGATCATGTTGTGCGGGGTGGAGAACCCTCGCTCCGCGCAAGGGGGATGATCGCACCACGTTGTGTTAAAATGGTCAAGCACCCTCGAGGCAGTTGCACAGNCCCCCGGTGTTTGCCATCGGGGTTGGGTTTTCGTCGCTTGACAACGACGTTGTAAGCCAAGCCAAATCAATTCGTGAACTCGGCAACCAGGTTACCGTGTTGTTTTTTAACTCTGTTGACTTTTTGGCGGTAACCATAATGGTGGTCGAGTGGATCATGTTGTGCGGGGTGGAGAACCCTCGCTCCGCGCAAGGGGGATGATCGCACCACGTTGTGTTAAAATGGTCAAGCACCCTCGAGGCAGTTGCACAGTGCTCACAACTGTCTCAGGAAGTGAAAGCACCAGAAAATAAATTAAGTCATACGCAGCTGTCGTCAGTACGCAAGGAAGAAAGCACAAGATGCCGAACACCCTCAACAGGATAAAGCGCACCCTTCATGCGACTCGCCGAATACCTCACGGCGCTTNCTCACGGCGCTTCGCGCTTGGTGATGTGAGAGCCTGGTCCGGTGAGAACCCGGCGTGCTCCGTCCCGGCTTTGTAGGGATGCGAGGTCAATGGTCTAACGACTACGGCATGCACGACTATGAGTACACCCCCCCCCTGACCGATTTTCAAAGCTCGATTTATCCACGACGAAAAGGATGCGTGCATGAAACGAAAGTTTCAGAAGGCTGTCGATGAGACGACTTCAACGCCGCCGTTTCCGGCGCTGCCACTCTTCTGCTGTGTAAATATCGAGCTTGGAGAATCGGTCCAGGGGGTATGATATCTTGTGTCACTTACAGTACCTACATGAGCGTGGATTCGGTCTTAACCTGAGCCGGAGATGGGCAGGTTTTCGACGCGTTAAAGGATGACTTTGGGGCAAACGCTCTTCTTCAGATGTCGTATTGCCTTGTTGTTGCTTGTGGCTGGACGTCGGAAAAATATCATGATACGGCAGATGGAAGCAGCAAGCAGATGCTGCTGTAGATCTGGAAGCTGATGCGGCCGTTGAGTGGCAATCGTTTCTTTTCTTGTGTGTCAACACAGCCAGTGGTTCCCGTCATCTCGAAGCTGTGCAGAGTAGGTCTAGACCTATATGCACCTAGATGCAGCTAGATATTCCACGCTCTTCGTACAGGAGCAGTACACGCGGGCACGCCTTGCCCAACGGCAGGCAGTCCGGTAGCGCGTNCGTTAAAGGATGACTTTGGGGCAAACGCTCTTCTTCAGATGTCGTATTGCCTTGTTGTTGCTTGTGGCTGGACGTCGGAAAAATATCATGATACGGCAGATGGAAGCAGCAAGCAGATGCTGCTGTAGATCTGGAAGCTGATGCGGCCGTTGAGTGGCAATCGTTTCTTTTCTTGTGTGTCAACACAGCCAGTGGTTCCCGTCATCTCGAAGCTGTGCAGAGTAGGTCTAGACCTATATGCACCTAGATGCAGCTAGATATTCCACGCTCTTCGTACAGGAGCAGTACACGCGGGCACGCCTTGCCCAACGGCAGGCAGTCCGGTAGCGCGTACATACAAATTGTTCAGAGCACGAGCAGGACGCGCTCTTTGTATTGATTGCTTCCGTACGGTTTAAGCGGTATTCAGCTCCTCCCCTGCACACCATGGGTCTCCTGTGAGCGCAGAAACTTACCAACACACGAACAGGCGGGCTCTGCAAGTCTGCACAGCTCTGGCTCAGTCCCAAGCAAGGTACCTCCAAACCGTCAAGCAAGAACTGCAGCGCGCGCGCGCCGAGAGCACGGCATGCTTTCCGAACCCTCCGGAAATCCTACCCCCGGACCCCCTTCATATCCCTTCGCAAGATCGGTAATCCGACCTCCCGTTCGGTAACGGTTTCGTGCTTAGGTCTGGCCCAAACTGGAACTGTGCACCCAGGCTTCACACACGTTTCGTGCAGAAAGATCCACAAAATCTACGGTCGACAGGGTAAAATGATGGCAAGACCTCTTTTTTTGAGTTTACGTCAAATCATTCCCAGCTCATTCACAGTCGGAACAGCAGACTCGCATTCAGTCACAAATGAAAAGCATCCTACCGCCAACTTGGGCGAACCGCAACCCAGAGTTCCCAAATGTTGGTCTTCTCGACGGTAAGACGGCAAGGGACTGCCAGACGGTCCTTGTTTCGCTCTTGCTACGTTGCCAGGCAGCACGAGGAAGAGGCTTTACAATCGCACACCACACACAACAGGCTCCACAGCAAACGCGCGATCAACGAACATGTCTTCTCCTCATGGACTTAGCAACGGCAGCGCGACAAGCTGTAGCAGCAGCATGGCCTCCACAGGTGCCACAAGATACACACCGCTGCATATTTGCAGCACATGCCACCGATTTCATTGGTGCCGTGCCCCCCCTGCCCGCGTTTGTGCCACGGTGTTCCCCGGCCCGCGTCACTCAATGGGCTCATTGGCAGCAGCCCCAACTCCGCCCAACTGCAATCCAGCGCAACCTCAACCACAGCCTAGTCGTTGTTTCGTCAACTTGATCTCTGAGGTCGGGGGGGGGGGGGCCATCGTTGTGCATGCCGTAGTCGCTAGACCATTGACCTCGCATCCCTACAAAGCCGGGACGGAGTACGCCGGGCTCTCACCGGACCAGGCTCTTACATCACCAAGCGCGAAGCGCCGNGGGTGCGCTGCATCCTGCTAAGGGTGTTCGGCATCTTGTGCTTACTTCCTTGCGTACGGATGACAGCTGCGTATGGCTGAATTTATATTCTGGCGCTTTCCCTTCCTGAGACAGTTGTAAGCACTGTGCAACTGCCTCAAGGGTGCTTGACCATTTCAACGGTCGGGGGTGGGAAAAAAACGGTTAGGATGCACAACACTCTTCCAGTGTTCTGTGGAGTTTTTCCGGACAAACTCAATCGTCTGGGTATAAAGTCTGGGTGCACATTTCCGATTTGGACCAGGGCTGATTGTTTTTGGCACAGTCGTGAGCGCCGCCACTCAGGCATCCTTTTTACCGTGCCACGAGTGCGGAGGGTCTCCTCTCGACTTGAATCGATCACCAACATTGGCCGCTGAGGACGGCACGAAGAACCATGTATTGGGGGCTGTAGACTTGCCAGGAATTGCGATATTCCATTTCTATCACGACTTCATCCCCATTGGCCCCCATTGACCATCAAAAACATACATGCAGACCCTAAACGATATCCATCCATACCACGGACCCCTGGGTCTCCGTAGACCTTCTAAGTTGTGGCTACCATTGACCAAAGCCCACAGGGCACGAAGGTAATACTGGTCGAATAGAACAGTCAACTGGGGTGCAGCCGTGCAAGAGTTTGGTTTTTGATTTATGAGTTTTAACAAAAAGTAGCCGAAGTCAGCAAACAAAAAGACTGTAAAATTAAGTCGAGCTGTCGGAAACGCAGAACCGGGTTGTTTTCGTCGTGGACCACAAATCGGATGTCGTTTCCGTTGATTTGATTTTCGAATAACGTTGATACATGTTGTGGTCCAAAGCAGTATGTTTTCCTCCACTCTTGTCGTACTGATCCGACAGACTGCATGCTGCGCAAACCCTCAACGAAGGACATATGTAGCTGAAGGCGGGCGCTTGGTCAGCGCCTGCTGTCTGGAGCTGTTGAATGGCGGGAATGGTTCGGCGGTAACGACGTTGTTGGCGGAAAGCAAATTCCAGGTACGACGCAAGACCAATTATTACCCTTTGGGGCCGCCGAGGCGGTGCGTGCGCAGGCTTCACCGGACTCAAGAAATCCACTTAGTCTATCCCACTGAGTCCTTCAACACTCGCCTTGACGACAACCGTTGGTAGTATTTCGAACGGTAGTCTGATTGAAGTCGTTGTACTTCCTAAATGCAATAGATTGTCTGGGTGCAACCGTGTTAGTGATGGTAGCATAGTCGGGTTTGTACGAAAGATATAACAAAGACGAAGCGATAGAAAAAAAGAAAAAAAAAAACGAACATCTATTTCTGTACCTAATATTGGTCAAAATATACCCTATTTTGGCCTGTTTTGGGAATATTTTTGGGAAAATATTTTGAGATTTTTTTTTGAGAATTCTCGACAAATTTCTCAAAACCATCTATTATTAGTACCCTACCGGCCCACTACTCACTCTAGCGATGGAATCGCCCCCCAGCACACCACCTCGCAAAAGGGGCACCGAATTATCGGTTGGTAGGCGCTATGCCATGGCGGTAGGAATTGTCGACTTTCTCTATATTTTCCCCGCCACCAACTAACCCTTCTTTTTGTCCCGCAAGTGTCTTGATTTTAGTGTGCCCCCCCAATGTCTTGGTTTTAGTGTGGTTCACTACTATACTGCTTTTAGTATAGGGGGCGCGACATGGATCGTTGAGTAGAGGGGGGGGTTGGATGAGGGCCCTACTGTTGCTTGCTTTGCCCCGCAAGTGTCTTGTGTGGTCACCCCAAGTGTCTTGTTTTCAGTGTGGGGCCACTATTATGCTGTTTTTAGTACAGGGGACGCATCATGGATCGTTGAGCAGAGGGGGGGCTAGGTCTAGGGTCAGGGATAATTCTTGGTATTTTTACCTTGTTTTTGTCATTGCCCCGCCCCCCCCGCCTGGTCGGAGGGGGCAGGATACATGCAAAATACGGCCTTTTTCAGGCCGACTGTTTTTTTCTCGGCCGCTCATGCACGCGGGGTGGCGCATGCATAAAAATAAAAATAAATGTTTCTTGCTAAAAAAACTCCGAAGATTTCAACAAAAAACTCGGAAAACAGATCGGACACGGTTAAGGGCCCGTACAAATTTAGGTACCCTAACTTATGATACAGAGGAAGTATGATATGTGTGTCAAGCTGAACATCAGGTGGGATCCATGCTGAGCACCTGAAAGGAACTGCTGTCGTGGTTGAATATACTCGGAGTAGGCCGCAGGACACACGACACACCTTGAAGTCCGTCACTGACATCCGTCATTCGATTTTTCGAACAGATCTGTCCGCCCGCGGGGTTACAGCCGAGTACATGGGCTTCATGCAAAACGTACAGTAGCGCCGACCGACTAACACACTCTGCCGTCCCTTCTTTTGAAAGACGCGATTCAAGGCTTGCCACCACCTACCGCACCTCCTTCACGTCCTTACCCTACGAATCTCCTGAGATGCCCCACGTGGCCGATACTCGACACAGCAGTTGCGGAAACACCAGATCGGGAAAAAAGCCCCATGATCACGGTTTATTATTCATGATCTCAATCGTCGTTAGAAATAAACCATCGCGAGGCAAGCGTGCAAGCGCACAACTGAGAGCGTACAACTACATATTCGAATCACAACGTATCTCTGGCTGCGGGACCGAGGCTGGCTCGAGGATATCTCCGGCCAAACTACCAATCCGCCAAGCAAGTCATCGTCAAAGTACACAATTGATAGTAAACTTGATCGACTTCATAGTCGCGAGGGAAGGGATTGCTGTACCCTTCTCGCGATGAAAACATTTCAGGCAGGAACCGCAGGAGGGGGTCCAACCCCCCCCTCCTATGTGACCCCGGTTGGGTCGTCTAGCTGGTAGAAGTGGAGGATAGGGGCCAGAGGGGCAGACGACAGAATCCAATGATGGGAGAAAAACAAACAAAACAAACAAAAACAATATGCATGTGCGTGAAGACAAGCCTCTGCGAATATAAGTTGGATATTAAACGCAAACCTCAACTTGCTGAACTGCCCAGTATGAAAATTTATCGGCACGTATAGACTATACGTACACATATGCATAGCACGCCGTGCCATCGGTCTTCGACCCCCCAAGCCTTTCGAGGGGTGTCGCAACACCATTGTAGTACTTTCAGGGGCTGTCTGATCGGGGGGGGAGTGAGGGTATCCGGCGGGTGGGTCGGTTGAAATCCAACCAGACGCCCGCACCTCGGCAGCTCGGGCAGCGTCGCACACCAGACTATGCTGCGAGGCATCGCAAGAACGCATCACCGCACATCAACGCCCACGGCCAACAAACCTCACCAGCAGGAGTCTTCTCCACGCGCAGAGAGACAAACCGGCCGCTAGTTCCTTGCTGTGTCCGCATTTCGTCCAGGCCGGTGTAGTTCTTACGTAGTATGGCTCGGTTCATCATCAGCTCCCACCAGCGCCGAACCGAAAACACGCCACTTCAGATGCACGGGTCAACGGGGTGGTGCCTAAGAAAATGCTTCTGCCGCAGATGTTTCTTTAGAAAAATCCGCGGACAAGCCAAATTCGTTGAAAGAACTTCCTCCCTCTCGGTAGTTGCTCTGTTTCGCACCAAAATTGGGCGTGCAAGGGGACTGAGAATGGACGGGATATCGAATACTCGAGTAAAACATGCATGCTACGACATTGTAATAGGGGAGTATTGGGTACGTGCAAACAGGACTGTGGGGTGGTGGGTACAAGAGTGCGACAATGTCTGTTGTTGTGGTTGTTGTCTTCACATTCAAAACCATCCCGGTCTCTCTATCCAGTACCTCCTTCTGTCTCAATCTCTCCGTACTAATCCAGCATTTGACTCGGTCAATCTCGGGGATTGCTGGACCGAGTCCGGAGGGCGGTGTGGGGGATGCTATATGCCGACGATGCCGGCGTTGTGTCGAAGTCCGCCGACGGCCTGGCGAGGATGATGACCATTATCGTGGAGGTGTTCCGGGAGTTCGGGCTGACGGTGTCGGAGAGGAAGACGGAGACCCTGGTGATGCGGGTGAAGGAGAGACAGCGACCGCCGCCGCCGCCACCGCCGGTGCTGACCATCGAAGCAGCGGGGCAAAGGTACGCACAGACGACCGAGTTCCGATACCTGGGCGGCCTCGTCAACGAGCAGGGCGACCTTACCCGAGAGATCAACCACAGGAGCAAAGC
>CACKRE030005003.1:116478-133784 GCA_902602495.3 Ectocarpus sp. CCAP 1310/34 | reverse complement strand
CCCCCCCCCCCGCCCCAACCGCTAGAGCTGGACTTTCCACGCCGCTACTTGATCGCCAGGTGGCCACCCATAAAAACTACATCTGGGCTACATCCTTTGGACGAAACAGATGGGATCTGCAACGGTGCTTACACCTTCACCCCTGGATAAACTACTTGTTCTTTGAGAAGGTTCCAAACACTCACGACATGTTGGCAGAGCTGAACGATACGTCCTGCCTCACGTGATGAAACTGCCGGGGCAGCATGAAGCCACCGGCCTCCTGCGGCAGCAGCAGCAGCAGCGGCAGCAGCAGAGGGGAGGCGAGCGCCGCCACCCCAGGCGCTCGAGCCACCATCATAGCGTCCTGGAGCGGTTCCGTTTATCGAAGGCACAAGGTTCCGATTATCGAAGGGGAAAGGGAGGCAGGGTACAAAAGAGACGGGTGGTGGGAAATGGGGGAGATGCGAAGATCACACGTTCGTCACACTGCCGGCCGCACTTTTTTTATCCAAAAATGACACGCGGTTGAGCTCTCGAAGGTTGATTTCAGCACCTGGAGTCAGTGCATATGATGAGCATTTTTTTTAGATAAGCCGAGGCCACGTTCGTTCGTGTGCATGCCGGTTCGCGTCACTTTTTTTCAGCGGGTATGTGAGTGTCGTGTTTTTTTGTGGCCAGGGCTTTTAGAATAACAACGAAGAAAGGCTACCTAACCTTTCGGGAGAATGCCACAGATTCTCGAAGGGGATGTGTTGAAGTCCATACCGCAGTGAGTGGGACAAAAACCGGCTGGACACTGGGCTTACATTTAGTCTGTTACTTTGAGCCTGTGCGCTGTTCATAAACTACAGCCGTGGGGCGAGCTGGTTTTGTTGGCGCTTGCAGCAACAAGCGTCCACAAGTGAGTCGGAAACACATGCATTGTTTACGTGTTTTGCATTACAATAAAATTCTGCGTAAGTGTTTTGCATCACATTCGAAATTCGCGCTCACAGCACTTCTGCTGGGCAGGGTGGGGCAGGGGCTCCATCCAATCCGTGATCACACAGAACGCCTCATGCCCCACCCCTACCCCTTCGGCGATGGTTGTTAACGCGATAATTGAGTGCAGAATTCTCATACTACGTGCTGGCTTGTGACCACGGAAGGTTTCCGCGTCAGTTGGACCAGTACGGACGTCAGAAGGTACTGAGCGGAGACCGGAACGGTTTATTATGTGAAGACAACAACAACAACAACAACAACAACCTCCAACTGTTAACATTCACCCGAAAAAAATGCGGGAACAGCTGATGAGCGCCGAATTGAATCAGCCTCGGCACGTTGATTGGGGAGGCAGGAATGTTGTCACCTCAGCCTTGGGTTCATGTGTTTAGAGTCAATGGCTGTTGCCAATCCATGCATTAGGATCGCGAAGAGTGCGCTGTCAAGGATGGGTGGGTGGGGTTGACAGACAAGGTTCGGAGTTCGTGGAGCAACATCGCCCAAAGAGAAACTTGCAAAAATAACTGCTGTGCGTGCAGAGGTTGACGGGACCTTCCCTACCGTTCGTGCGTGCAAATACGAAGTTTCGCACTCCTTCCTGATGGCCGTCGTCAATGCGCGCGTTCCTCACGGAGCCCGCCGGCGCTACTGCTACTGCAAGAATGGTGAGACAGCAATAGCAGCTTCAAGGCGGTAACAGAGTTACCGTATATGACATGAGATAACATACACCCTTGACCAATTTCGAAGCTCGATTTCTTAACTGCAGGAACAGTCGCAGCGCCTAAAACTGCGGCATTGAAATCGTCTCGTCGAGAGCTTTTCGAATATTTATCGTTTCGTTTATGCATCCTCTTCGTCGTGGAGTAATCGAGCTTTGAAAATCGGTCCAGGGTATGTGTTATCTTGTGTCATACACGGTATATTGCGTTTTTTGGCGCGTGTGTGTTTATTGCAGCATTATACAAGCACTGCTCGGTGCGGGATGTTTCAGCGAGCAGCGAAGAGCCAGTGCGTACCGCGTCGTCGTGGACAAAAATTCTCAAACTTCGAGAAACATAAACAAATCAAAACTTGAAGCTTCTTCGTGCCAGTTTTCACCTTCGACGGCGCTAACCGGTTCACCAATGAAAAGACGTCAGTCTCAGTGCGGCTGAGAACATAAAAACACTTTGATCTGCGATGAACTGGACCGAGTGTATGTTTACCACATGTAGGTGATACGACTTTGAACGCGCTCTCACGCTTTTCCTTGAGACGAAACGATCTCTGCCTGTCTGAACCGTTCGCTGTTGCCATGGCCGTCGTTGCTGTTGCACACCTAGCCGCTGCTCTGGCTGCCTCTCTCTCTCTCTGTCGATGTCTCTCTCTCTCTCTCTCTCTCTCTCTCTCTCTCTCTCTCTCTCTCTCTCTCCCCTCCTCGCTATGTGCGCCATTCTTCATGCCGTCGACAGGTCGACTGCATTTCGCTATCATCACTCTCACCTTCGACGCTTCCGGGAGACGTTCGGTAGACCGACAACCGAGATCCAGCTGCCAGATGGTCTAACTTATAGACTGGGTGGCCCTGTGGAGGTGCGTGGAGGGAATACAGACTGGCTCTCTGGATCTCGGGCCGTTGTCGCAGTGGGGGGGGGCGCAGACCGCGCCATCCACATACTTGTATGTTCAATAGTTTTGTCTTCCGGCCCTCATATGCACGCAGACTCAACTGGCTTTGCCAACTGCTGCTCTCTCCTTTGGTCTGCCCGCATCACCACGGTGACGCATCCTTTGCGGACACTGCTGTATACATTTCCGAGGTGAGTGCTGCTGGTCCTGGGCAGATCGCTATTGCGCGAAACATTCGTTGTGGAGCGCCGCAGAGAGCGAGAGAGAGAGAAAGAGAGAGAGAGAGCAAAGAACCGAGCGGCTGCAGCCCACCCCGGGAGGCAGCAGCAGTTGATTTTTTTACTGCTGCCACCGCTGAATTTTCAGAACATGCCAGGCAACAGGGCATGTACTGCTGTGGTGGAGATGAAAGATTGAGAGAGAGGTAACGGTGACGATGCTTCTGACAACAAGGGCGGGTGAAGTAATAGATGAAGTGGTGTAGGCGGTGGCAGAGGGCTGCGATCTGTCAGATCTTGTCCTGCCGGTTTCCGTACATCCGTACAGCAGTAGATCATGCGTGTTTCCAAGTGAACTCAATTCAACGAACTGCTGTTGTACTTCAAGCAGTTACAGCGTACAGCTAGACTATTCACTGCGGCCGCTGCTGCAAAGCGAAACATGCACCTCGTCTATGTAGGTATCTGCAAACCTCCAGCGTTGAGGCAGTAGAGCGAGCTCCGGAAAGAATCGCAGGGGCGAATGGGAATCTGATCAGAGAGTAAAACCACCGCAGGGCGGTCTTGGTGCATGCACAAGGACGTATACATTGTAGTACAGAAAGTTGTGGGTCTTGCATCTACAAGCAACTAGTGTACAATCGTGTACACTTGGAAGGTGGACTGAAATCAAAATTTTGGAGGCGGCACAGAGTCGCCGTCGCGCTCTGTGGCCGTCCACCTTCCGCCTCAACAGCCCCCTCTGCCGGGGGGCGGGGAGCCCTATGACTGGAAAACATGTGTTCTTCGTGCCAGTATTCACCTTCGGTACGTAAACAGTTGGTGACGTATGAAAGATGCTACACCCAGACCCCCTGGACCTGTTTGAAAGGCGAGTTACTCGACGAAGAGAAATGGGCAGAGCACCCATACATAGGGCAATTTTTTTTTGAGACACGGAAGCACGGAAGAACTTCCAACAGTTATCCATGTTTTAGAGGGGTAGAGCCGGGTAGATGCCCATCTCCCACCAATTACCCGTCGAGCTTGTAAGACATTTTGTAAGACCGAGACAGATTATTGGGCGATGGGCTCGACGCTCTCGGCAGAATAACCGGAATCCTCTTGCACAGCAGCACCATACACATCACGTAGACAACATACGAGGCAACCAGCACAGCAGAATACGGACTGCTGTAGGCCAAGGTCAGCCAAAGGCACACATCATGGGAGGCGTTGGGTATGACTCTTGCAGCCCGTTGCCTGCTATCGGCAGCACAAGCGAGTGACGACGCAAGTCAATCCGCGGTCCGTCTGCATCACCCTCAACCTACACATCTTTGGAGCTTCCCGCACGGAGGCATCCCCACAAAACGAGTCCTACACACTGCTGTAGGCCAGGGCCGGCCATAGACACACATCATGGCTGGCGTCGGAAGCTATGTTAGACCCCGAGGCCTTCTGCTAGCACCGTAAGCGAGGGAAGATGCGAGTTCACACAAGTCAGATCTCTGTCTACGGTCTCTTGGTCTGCCGGCCGATCTTTGCTTCCACAACAGACGCACTCCAGAAACAGAGACAAGTGAGACGTACATAAGCCACGTGCGGCCAAATACACACGTCGTGGGAGGGGTCCGGGCCAAAATTCAGAGCCCGTTGCCCTCTGCTAGTAGAGAAAGCGAAGAAAGCAAGTGCGCACCCATGCACAGCAGCGGCAGCAACAGCAAGCAGCAGCAGCAGCAGCAGCACTGCTGTCACTGAGGTGATGACGATGAGAGCCAAACAGGGCTCCCATTCATCCCCTGACTGAATGGTGGTATCGGGTGAGGTGTGAGCGTGCGCACTGGGCATCTACGTGGTGGCGTAGGCTCGATCCATATCTATCTACGCTTGCCTTAATGTCTCTCTCAGACCCTTCTTTTCGCGTTTTTTTTTTTTTTTTTGGACCCCTATGTATGGGAGGGAAGCCGAGAAATGCTGCCAACAGGAAAGGCAGACGTTTCGAAACATCTCGGCGAGATGGCGTCGCAACAAGGGAAATGTCTCGTGATTTTTTTTGTGCTTCCGTTACCTGTAACGGTCGCACGGCGGCGGTGGTTCAGAAGTTGGTGTTCTCGTGACCTCCCCGCTGATCCCGTAGCTTGCGGATGATTTTCGCGTTATCCTCTTGTAGCATTGTTTCCTTTCGGGATCCGTTTTAACGTGTGCATAAGAGATCGTCGCCCAACCAGAGGCCCGAAAAACGGGGGGGCACGCCCGGTGGCGGGTTGGTCAGGGGAAAACACGATAAAGGTTTTGTGCCCGGGAAAACTGGACGTACGAAGTGTACGGAGCAAACATCAGCGGCAATTGTCGTTGATGTGCCGAAAGTTGAAGTGCCCGAGTTGGGACTGCGCCCGGTCTGTACCCTCCGCAGCTTTTTGGGGGTATTCGGCGCTCGACCTTGGTCGGCAGGGATCATCGAGGCTTCGTGGACGCGTGTATGTGGTGGCCCAGGGAAGTTGGGCGGCTGGGCCCCCGGCAGACATCCTCACTCTCTCCCTCATTCTCTCCGCTGTCTTTAATACCAAGCCTGTATCAAAGTCCTGGGATCAACCATTCTCTCCGTGGTTCTGACCACACGCTGTCCGCCCCCGAACCTAACCTAACCCCAGGAGATTGAATGATATTTACTCAGAGAGGTAGGAACAGGAGGGAGCAGCGAGAGAGAGCGTGGAGCCTTGCTGGGGGCCCCGTCTCCCATCTTCGCTACCAACACAAATCCCCACAACCCCCAGAATCTCCATAGATCCGTGCTGTATCGAGTGCGAGTGCCTCAAACAACCTCTCGTGTTTGAGGTAACCCTGACCAGACGGTATGTGGCACTGACCGTGCGGCATCCACGCGCACCGCGGCCCCTGCCCGTTGCTAGAATAAAGCGTTTTGGCAATGGTTGTGTGAGCGTGTAAATATTTCGTACTAGATCGGTTGCCGTGGGGACTGCTTTAAAAATCGTGCGATGTCTAGAGCCAACGGCCGGTGAGGCAGAGAGGCAGTCCAAACAAAAGTTGCCACGTCATTTTGTAGGTCTTCCGCCGAGTTTGGGTGCTGGTGAACCTCGATTCGGCATTTTGGTGTGGTAAGATAGCGTTACAATGGCGCAAGCCAATTGGACCAAAAACTCAATAGGGTCATCCACGTTGGGTGTTCAATTTCCGTGCGAACGTGTAACGTTAGCATTGTGGTAGGCCCTTGGAGAAGCTCGACGAATCCATCTCTATCCGCATTCGCGCCAACACGCGTCCTACGTTTCTCCTTGTTTTCGAGGTGACGAAAGCACGCTAGGTTTAGACATGCAAAGCGCATGGTCGCGAACAAAAGCACGATATTGAGGGAAAAAAGTGCGACGACATGGGCTTCTGAGGCACCCAAACCTTGGGTTAAGCCTGTGCGTCAGACCTAGTATACCGAGCCGACCCCCCGAACAATGCCTCGCTCCCCTGGGCACCATCGCAAATCATCACACGCGTCCAGTCCGAAGTGGCCGTTGTCTTGCGATACCTTCTCGTTTGGTCTCCAGTCTCGGCACAACAAGAAGCTAGCTGCATAGGAGTGTTGTTGCGGATAGGCCGTTAAGCAGTGCACGGGTGTGCTGCCTCGAATGTGTTGTTATGATCCGGAGTCTTGTGAGCGCAAACAGACAACCCGTGTCGAGTGACCCGCTTTCTGCCTACCGGTAATATGCTCCTCGATCCTTGTCAAGCTGCAAGCAACAGCGAGGGGTTGGGCGCTTTCTTCAAGAAAAGACCTCTCCACGGCAGTTTGGTGGGTTTCTATATTCCAATTCCTTCCATGTATCATGGCGACGGTGGGTGAAATGGTGTCGCAGGCTTTCACCTGCCTTCCCCCGACAATTGCAAGAAATCCACAAGAATCCCCTTTGAAGTGGAGAGCAAAGTTGATCGACATTTATAGGCGCATCGCTTCTCACTGTGCAAAAGAGTGGGTTGCGCTGCACGCGGACGTAAACTATGATTCCGTTCTAACGCCAATCACGCAGACCTTTTTGTCGTTGATCCGCTCGCATGGGCGCAGAGAACTGTGTGTGTACTCGTCAAATGGTCCAGCCGCAAGCGTCTCGCTCGTCTATGACAGGCGTGTTTGTAAAGGTTGGGTGGATTTTCCGCCCCTGTGCCTGCAATCGCGCCATTCCCCTCTCGGCAACCCGCTTCAATTCCCAGGTTTGTTTTGGCAGCAAACGAACGCCGCTGCGGAAACGGGCGAAGCGTGTACTCCCATCGAAAATGGTGATGCTAGGTTGCCAGGACGTTGGTCGCTCAGCGACTTTAGCCCAAGGCTCTGGCTATTCGAAGAGCTTCCGGCAGACCCCAAAGGCCCTGAAGAGAGGTGCCGGTTTCCAACAAAGGTACACGCGCAAGCCAGATTCGCAGTGACGCGATCAACCCGTTTGCACGAGGGAAGCGCGTGCGGGAACATTGCATGCGCGTATGCACTTGAAGACCGTGGCAAAGAATAGGAGCCTGGGTGCAGATTTGAGCTACCCGGAACGCTTGGACAAGATATATTCCACCCCACAGCGGGAATTGTGGGCGTTTGGGAGGAGGGCAAGGGGACTTGTTGCAAGCTCTGCTTGTATTTGGTGTCGAAGCCCTCCGTTCTCGCCTACGTTTCCGTATGTAGCGTCGAGACTTGTCTTAAGGGAGGCTACCGCTTTGAGAACACTATCGTCAGGCTAGCATGATTCCGAATTTTGGCGTTGGTCGTCATCACACACCAGGCAATGATGCTTGAGCGCAGCCGTATGGCACACGTAGCTGTTGCTGTGTTTGGAGACCTGACGGCTTGAGACCCTCCGAGGTTCTATTCACCCTCGCTACTTGCTGACCGCCTTCGTACAGTACCTTCGTTTCCCCTGCCGCCAGGGGTGTCGGTAAAGGACAGATTCCCGCTCAATGTAGTGCTCGCTGGCCGGGTCTTGTGTACCCTTCTAGTGGTTGACGTGAGGCCTCTCTGTATCCGCGAGGGTATCCACACCCTCGCTACACGCCCACCGCTTTCGTACAGCATGTCCGTTTTGCCTGGCGACATGGTGCCGCTAAATTGTTGAGATATCCGCTCAATGGAGACAGATATCCGTCAATGTAGTGGCTGGGTCTTGTTTTTCTCGCGGTTGAGCTTGAGTCCTCTCTGTACCCGCGCGTCTGTGTCACCAGTGGATCCCACGACCGTCACTTCCTGGTGCTGGTGACATCAGCCATGGTCGTGGGAGTCGCGGAAAGCAGTAAGTGATGCACCCGTGCTGCGTGTAGGAATCGGCCCCCGTTGGTTTATACACGTGCCGTGAGTACTTTTTTCTACGAACAGGGGACCTCGTTTGTGCATGTGGTCATCAGTGTCACTTCTGGGCGCCACTATTTTCCTGGTATGTTTTGGGCGCATGTGCTGCAGGGGAACGCCATTTACAGACTACAGGTGGTAGGTTGTTGTGTATTTTGTTGTGCTGTTAGAATCAACCGCACTAACCAGTTGCCTAGTTTGAAGGGGCCAGTCTCAACTGTGTGTACGCACGCCATCGTTTGTGTTTCTCGCTAGTGTCGAGCAACGCCATGCATGCATGAGTTCGCGGCCCCTTCACCTGCAAGTTTGCTGTGCCGTCGCAGAGCTGGTTGAGTTCCGGTCGGGGTTCAAGTGCATTTGGTACGACCTGCCGCACCCTGTTCAGTTTGCGGTGTTGCTGATGGTGAGTGAATGCTCTCTCGGTAGAGTATACCCATATGCTTCAACGTGGATAAGTCCGAATGGTAGAGAGTGCTTGTACTGATGTCTTATCTCGGCGTCTGCGCGCTTGGTCTGTTGCTGCCGTCCGCGTTTGATGCGCAAAGCAATGAGGCAGGACCATCGATGGCGATAAAACAGGCTTACACGGCATGTATCATAGTCCTAGCTCATATATTTTCTCTGGCGCACTCGATGCTGCTTCGAATCCCGCAGATGCCCGCGCTTTTCTTCGGAATCAACTGGATTTTCGGCAAGCTTGACAAAGTCGCGTACGCTCGTCTATCTCGCGCTGTGACTGCTTGGATGGATGAGAAAAGGCAGTTGCATCGGATTTAATCCGAGTCCAGGCGACTCAATTCTCAGGACTTGCATGCCCTGTTCGAATTGGGAGTTTTTTTTTGTCTCTTACGAAAACCTTCGGGGGTCGAAGAACAGCAAACATGGGCAATTCGTGATATGCATTTTTTGTTACAAAGTCTTTAGGCGGCTTATGTTTATGCCAATATTAGAACAACGGTCAGGTCAGGCGTTGTGTTTTACTAATGTTGGTACTCGCTGTACATTTTGTATCGTTTCCATCATGATTTCATCCCAATATGGCGAGCGACCGCATGGCATTGCTGGTGCTCGCTGGTGCCTTTAATCTGTTGGAGGTGCGTACCGAGACGGTAGGAAACAGCTGTTTTAATGTTCCATGGTGTCGAAAGTTGCTCAGTGCCGTACTTGAGTCCAGGCTGCAGTCTACCAGACACCGGGACGCCAGCCATGAACGCAGAAACCGTTGAGATTCTATTTATTTTGTCTAGGGGGACAAAGCGCCAGTGTTTCTGGGGAGGCGAGCCCCAAGCGTCTGTAGGACGTGAACGCATCTAGGCATGACAGGACGTGCATCTAGGAGGAGGACTTTTCGATGTATTGTGTATGGTGGGTTGTAAGATGTGTAGTTGTAGCAGGTGTTGTTGTTGTTGTTGTTGTTGTTGTTGCTTCTCACATTAGCTCTATAGTCCACAAAAAATGGGGAGCCCGTGGTCTCAAAACCCGGCGCATACGACGCCGCGAGCAACCAAAAAAAACAAAAATAGGGTGCAAACCACTCGGAAAAAGAAAACAAAATGATAGAAAGAAAAGAACAGGTATCGCACCGAGCGTTCGAGAAAAGAGCCCTCGGACACCGACCAAAATAACAAAGGAGGAGGCGTGTATCGTAGTTGTTGTTCTGATGTGGCGTGGCGAAATGGTTCGCACGATTTGGTCGGATGTGCCTCCGAATGTCACGACACGATGAGTTGGTGATCATCCGCGGTGTGTCTAATATGTCGTGTTTTTGCGTGAGTTCCTCCTTTTAGTAGTCCTCGGGCATTTCGGGCTTGTGCGATGCTTGTGGTCGTCACACACCCTGTTATGCTTGCTGCGAACGGCCGTGGTATCCATATGGGAAGTTTTTTTAGCGTGGGATGTCGCGTTGGTGGCGCCGACCGTTTCGAGGGCTCTCGTTGCTGACAGATGTAGAATTACTTCGCTACCAAAGCCTAACTGGATCATCTCTCGAGCAACGAAACGCTGATACAACAACGGGTGCTCCGAGCCGATGGCACCCAGATTGTCGGCTTCGTTTTTTTCGCCTCGGGGTAGAGCGAGAGAGATACAGTAGGTGGACTTCGAATGAATCACCCACTCAGCAGGGTTTGGGTGGCCGGCGGTTGTCGATGCTAAAATCGTTTTGAAATGAGCGAGTGCGAAAAGTGCGAGTGCAACGAGCGTCGTACGAACGTACAAGCACGCCTACAGTAATACGTCGTCGCCAATACGTGTAGAGTAAGGCTGACAACGGATTATTCTTGGCGTGAGAGCCATGTGCTGTCGACGAACGCAGGCGTATCATATGTGCGACCTCCGTTCTCGTCGTACCTTCCACGTCGTGCTCCCTTTCTCATGATGGTACATTGTCGTTGATATCCCGTATCAGACGCACTGGTTCATTGTATCTCGGGTCTTGCGGCACACATACCTATAATGCGTTTCACCATGACCTCCACGCAAGTGGTCAGGCGGCAGAAGCCTTCCCTCCAGAACAATATCTTGCAACTCTGGCAGCACCGTATCCCGTCCTCCACAGACCAACAACTATCGTCGCCACAGATGCAGACATCTCGATCTCGTGCAACAGAGCCTTATGCGAAGCTTTGTCCAGATTCATTGATTGGTGGGTCCGCCCTTTCGGGGTGTTGGGGTGTTGTCCTTTGATCGAGCTCCCCTTTGCGGCTGTACTATCGTAGAGCAGTACGCAGGTGTTCAAGATGCACACCCAACAACTACATTATTTAGACAAAATTTCACTCACTCATGTTCATAGACAAAACCCTCACCGAATTCACATGCTACAGTACCATGTGTTGTATCAATGCCGGATACTGGTCTACAGTAATTCGTACGCGGTGCGACAACACCGTTCCCCAGTGCGAACTTGAAAAAAATACTGCCGCCGCTGTCGTCACTTACTTTTAGCGTACGCCCTCGAAGTGACCCAGGGGGGCGCGCGATATCAACGTCCCGATGCCACGGCTACGGTGACATCACACGCACAGAGGGTTCCTAGTGTCGTGGCTATGCGTGTATCTGCACCGAATACTACGATGGGACGTAGACTAGTGGATGAAACGACGCTAAGGGCATATGAACAGCAGCACCAAGCAGTCGCACGCTTCAGTGTTTTCGTGTTTGCCATGCAGCCCGAAGAGACCGCGGTCACGCGCCGCGTCTACGACGAAGGGACACAATTTTCGCTAGCTCTTCTTCACGATGGAACGTTCAATAATAGCCTAGATGCAATCCACCCGTAGTTTATTCTATCCACTGCATCCAACACCCCCCCAAGACTCTGGAGGTTTTGCTGTAAGAAGAGCACCACCCGACGCTCCATCTATCTATATGACGTAGTTCATCGAATGTTTTCGCCTCACACGATTCGTTTTCATTCGCGAACGTTCATAATACCGGTCGCGCCGGTGGTCTAGTGGGTACCCTCGCAGCCTGCTAAGGGCCAAGTCATGCGTTCCGAGTCCCGGCAGAGTGAGTTTTTCTCACCAAATAAATCCTGGTCTACCGCAGTAGTAGGATGAAAGCGACGCGCTGCAAAGCTCGTTGTTAGTAAACCATAATCGACTTCGTAAGTCGCGAGGGAAGGGATTGCTGCACCCTTCTCGCGATAAAAATGTCTCAGGCAGGAACCGCAGGAGGGGGTCCAACTTCCCCCTCCGGGGTGACCCCGGGTGGTCGTCTAGCCAGTAGAAGTGGAGGATAGATAGGGACCAGAAGGGCAGACGACAGAGTCCAATTGTCCCGTCAACCCGGGTTGTTCGGATACCTGCTCGGATGCGATGAACTTCACTCCACCCAACGCGTCACCTACTTACTACTGGATAAGATAGAGACACAACTGTTCGTGGGTCTACGGACATGGTTTGGATACATTAGCCATACGTACAAGTGTGACGCAGATGGTGTAGAACCTTTTAGGTAGGGGTACGGTGATGATGCACCGGGACCCCCTTTGTTGAGTGCAGCAGCCGCGCTGCCACTCTCTCTTTCTCCTCCTGCTTTCCGAGCACGACAGCGTCCTGGGTACGGGCGTTGTCTCACCGTCTGAAGTTAATACACTACACAAACAAGTCCCGATAAGTACGCGGAGTACGGCCGACAAACACTCTAGAGTTGATTGTCCCTCGAGGGATAGCCGCATCGGGTCATGTCTGCGTCGGACAGCGGTTCCGTCGCAGGGCTGGGGGAAGAGACCTCAGCCACGCAACAGCAACACGCCGAGGATCCGGCGATTGCGAGGCTGGAGGGCCAGTTATCGCAACTGATGAGCGTAGTGATGGAGTTGAAGAGGAAGGAGCCTGGTGACGCCGTGGCGGGCGATGCCAGTAGGGGCAGCGGTGCTGCCGTCCCAAGCCAGAGAGAGGCTCTGCCGCCTGGGGGCGGCGGGGCATTTTCCCGGGAAACGGCCCGTGATGGGCGAAATCACCCGCGGGAAAGCAGCTGGGACAACATACCGGGAGCGAGTCCTGGGGTTCCAGCGAGAGTGACGACTGGCTGGGCAAGTAGATCGGGAGCGAATCCTGTGGGGCCAGCCGGAATGAGCCCGGGCGTAGGACCGGACCGCGGGGAAGCGAGGGGGTTAAGCCCCCAAGGTGAGCAAACCGCAATTCGAGGGGCCGGAGCATTTTTCGATGGGTACAGCAGTAGTAGCCAAAAACGTGTTACGGTCAATGCACCGCGTCTCGAAGGGGAGAGTCGCGGCCACGGGTACGACTCGTGGAGAAAGGCCCTTATTCAAGCCGCGAAAACCGTAGGCTTGGACGGGCAGCTTATCGGCAACGCCGAGAAGCACGCACCCGTCGGTGACCCAAACAGGCCTAGCTCGGAGCTGTATAGCTTGGGCTACACAAGTGATGAGGTTCAGAGGGGCCTCCAGGCGTTCCACTTTGTGACTACAGCCATCGTCCGAGAAGCCGACAAGGCAATCGTGAACAAATGCGAGACCGCAAAGGAAATTCTTGCGGAACTCGACAAAGTACACAACCCGGAGTCGCAGGGCTCGAAACAAGCCCTCATGAAGAAGATGTTTCGATTCACGATCCCCGCACACAGCAACAGCAACCCTGTCGAGCATCTATACACGCTCGAGCTGCTGTACTCACGACTGCGGGAAAAAGGGCTCAACGCTGACACACCCTTTGTTCTCGCACACTTTGTCGATGCCCTTCCACCCGAGTACCAACAAGCCAAATTCTTGTTGGAGACGGCTACAACTCTGGACCGGGGCGAGATAATCAGGGTCGTCAGTACCGTGCACGCGAGCCTCCCGGAGGGGAGGAGGGCCACGAAGGGCCAGCGGAAGGCGGAGCATGCTTTCCTCGCGAGCGACGGTGGCAACAGGGGCGGAGCGCCCGGCCGCAGCAGCGGCGGCCACAGCAAGGGCGGCGGCGGCGGTGGCAGCCAGAAGGGGAAAGGGGGTGGTCGCAAGGGCGGTGGTGGTGGCAACAGCGGCGGAGGCGGCGGCGGTGCAGGTAGCATGCACGGCCGCTGCTTCCGGTGCGGAGAGAAGGGTCACCAGGCGGCCGCCTGTACCAAGCCGGAGCCCCTGCGATGCGAGAAATGCCTGGGCTACGGACACGACAAGAGCAAGTGCTCGTCCGAGCAGGCGGTGCTCGCGGTGGAGCTGCCGGTCTTGGACGCCACCGCACTGGACGTGGCAGAGGAGGCGCTAGTGGTCCGTGACTTCACAGGCGAGTGGAACAGAGTCGTTGATCGAGGGGGTGTAGAGCAGGCCAGGCAGGAAAGGTTTGTCGCCGATACCGGCGCACCCAACCACATGTTCCCGAGAGCTAACGCGTTCGAAAACTACCATGAGTGCGATCGACGTTTGAGTGTCGCCGCAGGGAAGCAAGCCTTCGCCATAGTAGGCTACGGCGACGTGAGGGTGACCATCGGTTCTCGCGTTGGGACCACAGACCTGCTGTTGAAACGGGTCGCTCATGTGCCGGAGCTGAATTACAACCTCGTGTCCCTCACAGCCCTTTTGAAGCAAACCAAGGGCCGCTTAGCCGCAGACGAGCGTGAGTTGGAGGTGTTCGTTGGTGGGGGGGAGCCGGTGTACTTCCCTCTATGGGGGGAGCTGTTCGTTCAGACTGGTCACCGCATAGGCTCAGGTAGGGAACTAGCCTGTGCCATAATTGCTCCTGGTAACGCGAAAGCGAACCGCACCCCCGTTGACATCAACGACTTCCACTGCGCGCACGGCCACTCCCACGAGGTGCTGCTGATATTCACGATCCCCGCACACAGCAACAGCAACCCTGTCGAGCATCTATACACGCTCGAGCTGCTGTACTCACGACTGCGGGAAAAAGGGCTCAACGCTGACACACCCTTTGTTCTCGCACACTTTGTCGATGCCCTTCCACCCGAGTACCAACAAGCCAAATTTTTGTTGGAGACAGCTACAACTCTGGACCGGGGCGAGATAATCAGGGTAGTCAGTACCGTGCACGCGAGCCTCCCGGAGGGGAGGAGGGCCACGAAGGGCCAGCGGAAGGCGGAGCATGCTTTCCTCGCGAGCGACGGTGGCAACAGGGGCGGAGCGCCCGGCCGCAGCAGCGGCGGCCACAGCAAGGGCGGCGGCGGCGGTGGCAGCCAGAAGGGGAAAGGGGGTGGTCGCAAGGGCGGTGGTGGTGGCAACAGCGGCGGAGGCGGCGGCGGTGCAGGTAGCATGCACGGCCGCTGCTTCCGGTGCGGAGAGAAGGGTCACCAGGCGGCCGCCTGTACCAAGCCGGAGCCCCTGCGATGCGAGAAATGCCTGGGCTACGGACACGACAAGAGCAAGTGCTCGTCCGAGCAGGCGGTGCTCGCGGTGGAGCTGCCGGTCTTGGACGCCACCGCACTGGACGTGGCAGAGGAGGCGCTAGTGGTCCGTGACTTCACAGGCGAGTGGAACAGAGTCGTTGATCGAGGGGGTGTAGAGCAGGCCAGGCAGGAAAGGTTTGTGGCCGATACCGGCGCAACCAACCACATGTTCCCGAGCGCTAACGCGTTCGAAAACTATAATGAGTGCGACCGACGTTTGAGTGTCGCCGCAGGGAAGCAAGCCTTCGCCATAGTCGGTTCTCGCGTTGGGACCATAGACCTGCTGTTGAAACGGGTCGCTCATGTGCCGGAGCTGAATTACAACCTCGTGTCCCTCACAGCCCTTTTGAAGCAAACCAAGGGCCGCTTAGCCGCAGACGAGCGTGAGTTGGAGGTGTTCGTTGGTGGGGGGGAGTCGGTGTACTTCCCTCTATGGGGGGACCTGTTCGTTCAGACTGGTCACCGCATAGACTCGGGTAGGGAACTAGCCTGTGCCATAATTGCTCCTGGTAACGCGAAAGCGAACCGCACCCCCGTTGACATCAACGACTTCCACTGCGCGCACGGCCACTCCCACGAGGTGCTGCTGAAGAACACGGCGAAGCAGCAAGGGGTGACGCTGGTGGGCCAGCTCCGGGAGTGCATGGGGTGCTCGACGGCAAAGGGGCTATCCAAGCCCATCCCCAACAGGACGTCCACCCGTGCAGTACAGAAGCTGCAGAGAGTTTTTGTGGATTTGAGTGGGAGGGCAAGGGTGCAGAGCTTGGGGGGGAAGTGGTACACTCTCATTGTAAGGGATGACTGCACGAGGTGGAACCGCGTCTACTTCTTGAAAAACAAGTCAGACGCTGCAGAAGCATTCGAGAGATACCTAGCGGAAAACCGGGCAGACGGAGCCCCATCCGAGGTCATGGTCGTGCGGTCTGACAACGGAGGAGAGTTTTTCGAGGGAGAGTTCGGAAAGCTGTGCCGCAAGTACTGCATCAAGCAGGAGTTCACCCCCGCATACAGCCCAGAATACAACGGTGTAGCTGAGAGAGCACTGGGACTGATCAAGGATGCAGCACTAGCCGCGCGCATACAAGCGCCGATTCTTTACCCCGAAGCGCCGAGCTACCCCTCCCTTTGGGCCGAAGCTACAGCTTGGGCATGCAACGCCCTTAACTGCACCTCCACCACATCCAACCCGGACAAGAAATCGCCGTACGAAATGTGGCACGGGCACCCACCTCCCCCAGAGGCGACGTACCCGTTCCTCAAACCCGCCGTATTCAAGGTCAAGCGCACGCACAAGCCAGAGCCGAAAGGAAAGCAAAAAAGTGTTTTTACCTCGGCCCTGGAATCAACACAAACCGTGATTGCGTGCGCATCCTGAACGAAAAACGCCAAGCGATCACAACTCGCAACTTCACCTGGCAATCTGTGCCCGCCGCCCCGACCGCGCACCCCCAGCCGCTGCCTCCCATTGCAGAGGAGGACGAGGAGCTCACGACTGGGGAGCACGAGGGCGGGGAGGGTGCGTCATGCCACGGTGGAGGGAGGGCGGAGGGAGAACCTGAGGATGGAGGTTTCCACCTTGACACGACGGCAAACCCGGGGCCCGCGGAGCCGCCCGCGCGTGATGCGCCGGCGGCGCCGCCGGCCGCGCCCCAGGAGTCGGGCGCGGGCGACGCTGGCGATGGCGCCCCCTCGAGCAGGGAGGGCGCGAGCGTCGCCCCATCTACCACGTCGACCGGGATGGCCGATGTGGGCGGCGGCGAGGACGACCGTCGCAGCAGCAGCAGCAGCGGTAGCGGCAGTGACAGCAGCAGCAGCAGCAGCAGCAGCAGCAGCAGCAACAGCAGCGGTAGCGGCAGTGACAGCGGCAGCGACACGGACATCCCGGCCCTCCGCGGGCCCGAGGGACGGAAGCTCGCCCGCTTTGGCGAGCCGGCGGAGCTCACCAGCCGCCGACTCAGGGAGAACCCTCGCCGGAACATGAGGTACGAGTCGTCGCCGTCGCCAACGAGTGCCGAAGGCCTGCTCGCCCGCCATGCGTCGGCGGCGGGGCTGCCCATCCCGCTGGATGCTCGTCAACAGCATCACACCCACTGGATGATCGCGTGTGTGGTCGACGTGGTGGAAGAGCTAGAGGCGAGGGCGGTGCAAGCGCTGCTGTGCGAGCGCGCGGAGGAGGCCAACATCGCGCGCCAAGAGGTAGAGGACTTTCTGCTAGGAGTGGAGGACCTCGTGCTCAACTCTCCAGACGCCTTCGTGAGGGCCCTGGCGTCGACCGAGCTGAGTACAGAATCCCCCATAAGCAAGCGTCCGAGTGACGTTGAATCCCCCCCGATGACCGTAGCCGGCGT
>CACKRE030005003.1:73748-93788 GCA_902602495.3 Ectocarpus sp. CCAP 1310/34 | reverse complement strand
GAATTGGCTTGTTTTACAACGTCGTTGCCAAGCGACGAAAACCCAACCCCGATGGCAAACACGGGGGGGGGGGTCTTGTGGGGGGGGCGGACTATCTCGTGTCGGCGTATTGTCTTGTGACGTATACGGTACACTCAAAAGCACACTACGTGGAACCGTGACTGCTATTTGTACGATGTTACACTGCTGTGGGTGCATCATGCGCGTGTTATGCCTTCCATTGTCCCTGTTGTGCAGGTAAGGCGAAGGTTGCGCCGCATCGTGTGGCACTGCAGCCAGGTGTTGATAAACCAGTGCGCGTCGTGGCTTCTACACGGACTGCTCGTAGACCCATGCGGGGAGTTCTTCGTGCACAAGAACTTCGACCCAACCTGTGAGCGGGATGCGTCTACAGCAGTAGTAGAGTATGCCATCAAGGACAGGGTGATGCTACTGGAAAGCTGTGTGTTTTGTCTTTGCGAGATTGGGGGACGACTAGAGCGCATTCTTGCCCCTCGCTGTTGTTCCGACCTCCTGGCAATACCTTGCATACTGCTGTACCCCGACAGCTAAAGCTTAGCAGCTTTTCCTTAGCTCCTCGATAAGGTATAAAGAAAAAGCGTGGGTGAGTTTGGATTATATTTCAACGAGATGGCTGGTTCAGCGGTACCTTCACCCAGTGCTTTGGAAGCGTGTGCAAGCTGGGGAATACATGACCACAAGGCCCCCCTCGATCCCTAACAGCACATGATGCATCGAGCGTGGCGTTGGAGGGACTTGATCTTCCCCCTCGCCAAACGGCGCTGCTGTTGTTTGCTTACTTGGACCGTAGTATCGGCTGCAGGCACCGCGACCAGATCGAGCATGGCCACCAATCCGGATGAAATCTGGAACGACAACGAGAACGACCGCTGGACAGCTCTGAACGATAGCGTGGAAGGCGCGTGGGAGGGTGCCGTCGACTGGAGGGCCGAGGAAGAGTGGAACTCGACCTATACCTTGAGACTTCCCCTCGTACCCACTTCCTTCGTGCCTCACGGGTGGGACCATGAACTCAGTGGCCTACAAGCAGTATTTCCGTCCGCGTGTTACGTGTTGCTGTTGCAGTTGCTGGTTGTGCTGTGTTGCTGTGGTTTCGCTTTTGTCCATCCTGTCGATTCTCTAGGCCATTCTAGTTGTTCTACTATCGTTCGGCCAGTTGGATAGGTAGACCTTAACCCGGGGGTCACCCGAAAACCTCCATCCGCTCACCGTGATTCGATGCCTTCTCTCGTCCACACCTCATATCGAGATATGTGTACTCACGATCAATGCGCGATGCCGGGGACTGTACCCCTCGGCGTGACCGTCAGTAGGATTTCGAGGGTACCGTTGGGCCGCAGGAGGCGACCCATAGTACATTGATTTCTTCGTAGAGGCGGGGACGTTGTTCTCTCGCATCGCATGCAATGTTTCACAATGATCCGGCCGTGGCGTTTTGCTTGGAAGTGTTGCTGCGGCCGCCAGTCGTGGCATCGGCCCTGTGTATTGACCCTCGTAGGGATTTCCGTTGTGGCATCACCCAACGTGGTTGCTGTACGCTTGCACGCGAAATGTTTCTCAATGAGCATACATTCAAGGGACCTGGCGTGCACTTTGTTTTCTTGCATGACGCTGTTGGTGCAACTGTCGTGTCTCCCTTTTGGACGTTCGGCGTACCCTCCATTTCTCCGCGTGGCAGGCTCGCCCAGAAGATGCTGTTCGTAGGAAAGGTGGTTCGAGTACTGTGCCAGGCAAATACGCTATCTCTGTCCACTTCAGCGGCGCCGCCTTCGGCGTGGCCAGGCGACAGCGCTGTCGGCGATGGCGTTGGTGACGGTGTGGGTGGCGACGTGGGAGTGAGTGAGGCGGAAGTGCTGGAGCTGACGCAGCGCTGGTCGGAGTTGCGCGATCGGGAAGACTTCCATCTCTTGGCACTGGAGAGAGCCGTACACGAGGTGATGCCATGTTGCCGGGGGCATCAACCGCAGTAGCGGGGAGGGTCCTCGCTGCGTGGTACGCTATGCACTTGGCTGAAATGCGTGCTTTTGTATCGGTCTGTCTCTCTGGCTTTCTCTCGTTCTCTCTTCTCCGGCGTGCTATTTTCTCTTAGGCGAGGTACACACTCGCGATCGTTCTGCAAACGGAACCAAGTCTGTAGTGTCGTACCTTACCGGTGCTTTGGTACCTGGTATGTAGCCGTTTTGCGGGTTGGGGAGTATCCCATGAGCTCTATCGACATGCCTGCGTAGCTCTATGTTGGGTACTTTCCCACCACACTGCCCCTCTCCACGACCGTACCGATTCCGCTCACCCTGCTTGGGCGATAGGTAAGCTATCACAATAATGAGGTTCACCCCCTTCGGACGCTGCGGGTTTACTGACATTGGTGGCGAACGTTAAGCTTGCCCCTCTTTTTTTTTATCCGCTCTACTCCACCCCAATGCACCAACCCCACGGATCAGGCTCACTCTTTGGTGGACCGGCGACTGTACCGCCTATTGGTGAACGTCGCGGGGCTAGAAGGGCACCTGTCCAGCTTGAAGAGGCTGTTTCTCATGGGACACGGGTCACTGTTCCACTCTTTCTTAGACAAGGCGAGGGAGGCAATGAAAGTCAAGGCCGGAGAGAGGTAACACGGTGTTGATTGAGCAGTATCCACCGTGAGCCCTTGTGTCCGATAATAATCCAGGTACAGTCCGCAGGCAACGCTTGCTGATGTAATCCCACGACTGCTACACTGTTACCGACAGCAGAAACCGCCCGTAGCACATGAACTCATCGCGTTTTGGTGGGGTGCAGTGTTTCTCAACATCGATCCATCGACGGTCTTCTGTGTGATATCGACGCCCCACTGGCGGTGCTTGTGGGCCATCTCCTACCCCGCTCATTCACCAACAACATTGGAATCACCTCGCAGGTCGTTTCCGACAGGCCAGTGTTGCGCATCGTTCAGGTTGCGCGACGTGCGAATTTTCTTTGAATATAAAATGCCAGTTTGTCGAACGATGAGAGTGTGAGCCCTCCTTCATCCACGTTCGCCAACCTACACTCATGCTCTCCTGTTTTCTCAGGGCGGTGCTGGATCTGAATACGTGGCTGGCGGCTGCCGTCGAGGACACCGAGGGTCATGACTCGGACGGAGCGGCGCCTTCCTCTGCAAGCACGCTGGACAGGGCTAGGCTCGACCTCGATCCGCCTGGGTTCTCGTGCAAGGCATTCCAGGATCTCGCGGTGCGGCGGCCGTATTGTGTGGCGCGGATTGTCGTATCTTGTGACTTTAAGGTGTTGTGTTCTTACTTTTTCAATGGCCACATTGCTTTTCACCTGGTTCGATCCGCGGCGTTTTTCATGCGAAATGCTGCTTCAGCAGCATTGCAACAGGTTTCTGTGAAAGATCGATTAAGACGACGGGTGTTGCCTAAATGCCAGACCTGCCAATATTCTGCAGAGCAGCTGTTTGTGTCATTTTCAGTTGCAATTGTGCCGTTTTATGTCTTCATGAAGTTCAAGGTGTTGGCGTTATTGATCCATGTTGACCTCGAGAACTCCACCTTCCTTTGCTGAATCCCGTGACTGAACGACGGCGACAACTTCCTCCTACCCTCCGCATAATTTCCGTGCGCTGTGTTGGTCCGTGCAGAGGCAAGGGTTCTGCGTCAGAGGCGCGGCAATACATTCATCCAGGAAACCCTCCGTGTGTCTCTGTCCGGGGGACTATGGTCGAACATCTTCCTCTCCTAAACGGTCGGCCTCATCTTCCTCGTCGTCTTTGAGGGTATCCAGACCAAGAGCAGCGCCAACAGCTCCCCCACCGACGGGGGCAGGGGCGGGTTGGTTGTGGTACACTTCGGACAGAGAAGTTCACAGAGGATTCCGAAGCTCGGTGGCTTTTCGCTGCGATCGTCACAAGCCCAGCCCCGACGCTATCCCCGGTAGTGCTCCACAAGAGACATGCGGGGCGCAGGTCGCGGGACCCGCAGGACCCAGCCTGAGCTTTGTCGTGCATCAGCACCGCGCTGCCCTAAGCGGGAGCGAAGAGAGTGCGGAGGAAGGGATTGGGATATCAGCGATGGTGCCGAACAGCTTGTCCGTGCGGCTTGAACCGGACGGCGAGGGAGGCGGCCAGGTGTCCATCAGGTGAGACACCGGTTGTCGATTCCTCTATGTGTGTGGTGTGTTATGGCGTGGCGTCGCTAGAGAACCACGAGTAAGAGGCGAACCCTTTGGGTAGGCAAAGGGAAATGAGCGCTCGGTGGACAGATCGTCACGGTGGGCAGATCGTAAATCGTGGAACAATCGTGATCTGCTGGTGTTCGGCCAATCTTCAAGCCAGCCATGACTCTTTCCCCTCTTTCCCCTCTTTCCCCTCAAAGATATACGAAGAACTGAATTTGTTACTCTGAGATATTCTCCAGTGGCACTGCTCTCCTCAGATGCTCATAGGCGTGAATTGCCAAGGCGAACTACTGCCCCCCCCCTGTAGTCTTTGTCAGACGCCAATCTGCCTCCCTCCACTGATGGCTTAACCGCCCTTTGCTGTCCTTCAGGTGGAATCCCCACCGGTCTCCATCTCTTCCCCGTCCAGATGTAGATATAGGCACGTTTCTCGCGGGCACTACCAACAGGCGGGATGCCTCGGTCGGGGAGGTCGACGGAGACAATCTTGGTCGAGGACAGAGCAAAGGCAAAGCGGTACATTTGCTCGGGCGGGCCACTCTGCCCAACTCGTGCGGCCTATCTCTGGGCCAAGTGAACTACTTAATGGTGGACTACTCTCTAGGGGAACGACCAAGGCCAAGAAGGGACGAGAGAGATGAAGCCGGTTCAAGAGAGAGAGGGCTGGGTGTAGGAGCTGAGCTGATGGTGTTCGTGAACGATCCCGGCCGCTCGGGATCGCCGGTACTTTCCGTCAAGCTCGACATGTGGAAGCTCATTGAGCTGGGCGGGTGAGGACAACACATGTGTTCTCGCATTCTGTTGAAAGCAGTATTCACGAAGCTATTTGTTGTTACGTTACAGTGCTCTTTAGAGCATCGTCTCTTTTTCGCAGGAGGAATACGCTTCAGTGCTATCGACGGTGCATGTTTTTCACTGTGTGGTGCGGTCGACTGTTGCTTCTGTTGGAGGATGAGAGTTCGGGGATGGCCGGTGCGATGTGAGTCTTCGATGTTTTTGATACACGACGGCGCGTTGAGTGGCTCATATTTCCCGGCCGCTTGCAGGGTCGCATGCATAGCCCTTTCAACTGATGATCTCGCTGACGTGCTACCTTCCAACGTCGAACTTACCGCAATCGACGCGGACTTCCGAAAATACTTGAGCAGAGGGCATGCGTTCGTAGGGGTGTCTGCTGAAGGACCATGGAGAACCACGCTGCGACAGGTGAACCCCGCATTATGCTACGTGCCACGTACCTTCCTGATAGTCGGCAGACCGATATTGCTATCGACATCCACTAGATGATACAATAGTGGCCAGTCAGTTGTGCTGTGGCCGGTGGATCGTGTTACACAGATGGATGAGTGTCAATTTGTCTCACCCTTCAAATAGTGCTGCAAGGTGCCCGGTGTAGGGCCGACCGAAATCACTTGGCACCATGCTACCTTGTACAAGGACCACTATCGCTCTCACTGGTTTATCCCCTCTGTTTTTGGGCGTCGTGCATGCCGATAGACGTTCCGCGAGAGTCGTACCGCCCGCCCGTCGTGACGTCTCTGCGTGCATCAGATGTGGTAGATGTAAAGGGGCTTTTGAGCCAAGAAAAATATGCTACCACTGACAGAACTTGTACAACCTCGTTGAGTGTTGGAAGCCCTCGCTGTCCTTCATGGAAGCACTGATGGTTGTCATCAAGGCTGTAATAGTGGTGCGTTTGATTCGACCCGTTGCACTGTCACAGTGGGACTTCCATTTGGGATGCTCTTCGACTACTGTCGGCAAACCGCAGACGTCGTCGGGGCCGTTGGGTGGTGTCAGATCGGGTCCTAGGGTAGAGGAAATGCTGGAGGCGATGGACTCGTGGAGCGGCCTGTGCCTGCATTACAGGTGTGGATTGTCCACCTGCAGTTACCGAGCTACAGTATGCCAAGCGACTGCATCAGATTTTGCAGCGCATCCCTAACGCTGCAGCTCAACGTTGTTTCTGTTGTTGATGAAGTGTGCTTGGGTTGCGTGCTTCGAGTTCAATGTTAGGTCGTTTGCCTGTGACATGTCAACAATGTTTGAAGGGCCAATGGTGTGGCGTACAAATGGATGCAGTATCAAAGTCCATTTCCTGCAGGCACAACCACCGATGTTCTGTGACCTGCCGAGGACGTCGACAAAATCAACCGCATCCTTGATCGGCGTCTTCTGCACGTTCATGTTGGCCGCATACACTTAAGCCGACATGAAGAATGTCTCTGGGTTACAACGCCATGCTAGACTAAGCTTACCGGCTAGTGATCATTGCTCCCCTTTGCCCAAGGGTGTTAATTTTTTGGGTCGATGATGATGCTGACCGAACGATTGTGGACACGTTTCACGTCTTGCCGTTGGTGTGTATGGCAGGCTGGAGTGGCCAATGCACTTGGTGCTGACGCGAGAGACAATGCAGACGTACAATCGTCTTTTTCGCCTCCTGGCCTGCGTCAAGAGGGCCAACCTGGAGCTTGAGCGGGTGTGGCCCGCCCTCATGCAAAGCCGGTACCGGTAAGTACAGCCAATTTCTTTGCCGGCAGTCGCGACTGTCGATCTCGAAAGAGAGTATCCGACACTTAGCGATTATTGTTCGCCCAAGGACTTCGACATCGAAGGCAGCTGCATGATCGTCACACTCGTTGTTATTTGCCGTGTCGCTGACCACAAACCCGAGAATGCCTTGATCCTGAACGACTTCTTTACGGGAAATCTAGGGGCTTGGCCAATGAGGAGGGGGCATGGCTGGGTCCCCTGTGGATGTTGCGAGCACGCATGGCCTTCTTCGTGTCCAACCTGGCATTTTATTTGCAGGTAATGTTGAACGGCACGGACGGAACAATGACTATGATAGCGAAACAAGTGCGGTACGTGATCGATCTGCGGCCGAAATGCCTTGGAAATTCAGCGGGCTACAGGGTTTGGGGTCCATCTTGTTATTGCTCGCGGTTACAGAACGCCAATTTGTTTGTGTGTACCAGACTAGATTATGCATAGCAAAGTTTCAGCATATTCAGTTGCTCTCCGCTTTGCGAGAGCGTTCGAGGCTGTGGCGCGCATGCGATATGTGTGTAGAAGTATTTTTTTATTATTTAGCGTCGACCGCGCTAGTCGGTTGACCAATAAAGAAGACGTCAGTCTTAGTGCGGCTGAAAACACAAAACGCTTGTAAATGACGCTAACTGGAACCCGATGTGTGTGTATGTGTGTGTGGTTCCGTTTCTGCTACAACTTGCAGGTGGACGTGGTTGAGGCGGCGTACACGTTGCTTCGGAGCAAGCTTGTGACGGTTCGAGACTTCGTCAGCCTTCAGCGGGCTCACCAGGAGTTCTTAGCCACCCTGCGGGCGAAATTCTACGTCGACAACCTCGCGATTGCTCAGGTACCCCTGCTTGGATCGTTTCATGCGTGCGACTTTGGCGCGCAAGGCGGGGAAAGTGCAAAACCTGGTTCTACGATACACAAAATACAATAAAAAGAAATGTGGGGCTGAGTATGGAAGATGTTCCAGAGCAGTACAACGTTGACGTAGTGAAGGGTTGATTGTGTCGGAGCGACTGCGTTTGTGAGCAGTTTCACGCCAGCCAATCTTTCGCGGCGGCAGCAGTTTACGCCGTTTTCATGCCGGAGGTTTACGAACTCGAGGATTGAAAGAGGTTTTGCATGGAATGTTGCAACTGCTTGTGCTGCCCTTGGGCGTAGGTGAGTCTCAGCGCGCGTTGTTTTTTGTCCCGCTCGTGCCATCATGTTAGGGGCTCGGGCGCGCCCTTCGGCATGTGCTGCGGTTCTGCTGCCTGTTTTCCTTGCACGGAAACGCCAAAGACATCCTGCCTTCCGAGGTGATGGCGCTTCACGACGCCTTCCAAGACGAGATGAAGCTTCTCGTCCCGGTTAGTCAGTATCTTCCTACTTTCGTCCCTCTCTGTACAGAGTGCATGTCGTGCGGAGGCAGGTAGTCATCCTCCGAAGATGTGGTGGTGGACGCGAATAACTTTGTTAAGGGAATATTACCTCCGCTCTGTGGGCAACGAGAGCATCAACCTTGTTCCAGCTGAAGAATGAGGCTCGGTAGTTGTTAGAGGCACCCATCACCTTCTGTGCGCAGTTTAGGTTATCCCAAGCAGGGTTCGGCGAGCATTGAGAATCACACGGTTGTTGTACGTTCAGTCCTTGCTGATTTCTAGTTTTCCTGCAGACAAGCGGCGGCCTAGGTATTTGATGGGAAACATCTTTACTTCTCTGTTGTGCCATTCGTCGGTGTGTTGTTGCGTTTTCTCGTTCAATATTTGGTCGTTGGCGTTTCCACAACCTACTCAGACACTACTACAGCAGTAGACTTTGTCTTTGTACACCACACACACAATTTTGCACAGTTTAATTTCGCTGACGCTGTGTTGTATTCGATACGCACCCGTTGCCGTGGGTCATGCGCAGGTGTTGGAGAAGGTCGCAAAGGAATTGATGATGCGCCTGGACTTCAACGGACACTTCTCCGCGGAGGCCTTGAACTAAAGCACTCGTTTACCCATTGGAAGTACTGCAGCAAGAGTCGTGCGTGAGAGACCAACGTTATTACAGAAATCCAAGAACAGGTTTATGTGACGGGCTTGGCCCACTTCGAGTAGTGGCCTGCTTGAACTGGCCTGCTACACCACGTAGCGATTGCTTGCTGTAGGGTAAGAGCACGTGGTGGGGCTGGAAGCACCCATGCTGCCCGTTGTCTCCGGGCCTCGCGCTTCCTGACCACGTCTTGGAGGTTGTCAGAAAGGCGACACCTGGCGAGACTCGAATTGACAGCGTTCCTTTTCGGCAAAAGATTTTTGTAGTCGAAGGCGATCGCGGTCGAGCACCTTCCAACATAAAAACAGGATGCATAATTAGTCGTTCCGCGCTGGTTCGGTATCTTCTGAAGTCAGTCAGTACGGGATAGGCCTGTTTTACGACAACTTCTCGTCCTTTCGACCCTGCCTACTGACTCGCGGGAGACGGTATTTCGCACCTGAGCTCATGTAGTGGAGCTCAAGTAGTGGTTTTCATAGTTTGGAGCTCCGGCTGGTCAGACGGCACCATAGACATATTTTTTGGCGCAATGGAGAGCCGTAGTAGCAGAGGTCAAAACGGTTTCAGTTTGACATGGTCGTATGCTACGATGGTATGATATCTTGCGGCTACGATGATCCTCTTGCAAGCCCTGGCTTTCCAAATCCACTTTATGCATGGAAGAACCGGTGGGTGTGACGGGCTCCAGCACATCACCGGGAGCCTGGTTTTTGGTCTTCGGTGCATTGGCTGTAGACTTCGGGGTATTGCCTACATTGCCAATTTAACGGTATCATGGGTGCCCACCCTTTGTTGTCCGAAAATTGGACCTGAGCGGGGAAACGAGGGTGCCCTTCACGTGCGAAGCAAGAAGAGCGTAATGACAAATAGTCTAGGTGACACGCTCCGAACCAAGATTCACGGCATGGCTATCGCGTTGTTGATGTTTTGTGAACTTGAAGTTCAGCAACGTGTTCGCACCTCCGCCCAGTACTCCTCTCACTTGAAAATGAAATGAAGTACACAGCAGCAGTAGTACAAGAAAATCGTACCAGCGTAGCAACTTCATCAGTCGCTGATCGGACCGGGCCATCATATGTGAACACAGCTGCATTCGACGTACACAATATAGAGCAACAGGACGCGACTAGATCTACATAGCATATATACCGTAAATCGCTGCCGTTTATTGCGGCAGCAGCAGCAGCCAGCCTAAGAAGCAGCATCAGCAGGGGGGCAGAGGTCATCATCGTCATCATCAACAGCAGCAGCAGCAGCGCAAGCACAGGTGCACGAATGCGTCGGTTGGTAAGGCGTGAGGCAAGGAGTGAATGGTCGGTTTCAGGTGTTCCGGTTCAGGGGGCCGGGTCAGGGTGTGCGATTAGAGAAGAAACGCGTCCATACAGTTGCAAACCTACCCTCTGCTGCCCCGCTCCCCGTCGCTCCGTGGCTCCCCATTTTCACACTTCCGAAGTATATATTGCTGCTGCTAAGTTTCAGCGGTACAGAAGTAACAACGATGGCGGAAGCAACAACAAGTAATGGGCGTGGCAAAACTCCCTCCTGTGATCACGGGGCTGGCGAAGAAACCCCCGATGAACGAAGCGTTGCGTTCGTGACGATGGTGACGAGCGACGATTTTGTCATTGGAGCCGAAGTACTGCTTCACTCCCTCCGCGAGCACTGCGGCGGCAGCACGCGACGACCAGCTTTGGTGGTGATGGTCACCTCTGGAGTGTCACAGCTGAAGAGGCAAGCTCTGAAGGTTGTGTCGGATGAAGTCATCGAGGTGCGACTGCTGTAGAGCTGTACTGTAAGAGGAGGACCCGGCACACCGGAGGAGGCGTCTTCCCCGGGACTGTCATTTCCGACGTCGCCAGCTGCGTACATTAGCTACACTCACACATGTAGACATTTTATTCCAGGAGAGTACGGAGCAGGAGTAGTACAGAGGAGAGTTTCGTGTCATGGGAGTCTAGATTATACGGCTCATGGATTATGGACTCTAAACATAGAAACTCGTGGCCGCTGGAGGCTCGCGCGCTGGCGGATCTGAGAGTCTGAACGATGAATCCACCATCATGAGATAATCTAGGCAACCAAGCGGGAATTTGAAGTATCCTGGACACCTGGTTTCCATTCCTAAAACCACTGCCTCGATTACACCCGTAGCCATTTGGCCACCCTGTGAACGGCAGAAAGGTGAACCGGCTGCAAGGTCTATGCTGAACACCCTGGACAGGGACCACCCTGCCAGGGTGGCCCGAATCGCACCTTGCAAGCAATCTGCGGCCGCGATATCAGTATGGTGTCTGTACTGGTACACTATTTTTTTTCATTTACCATCGCGATCGCGGGACTCTTTTCTTTGCGTTCATATTCGTTCATCGTCTCGTGCGAAATACAGAAGGCGCCGCCACTTGAAGAACTTGAGCCTCAAAAATCCAAAATCAAGAACTTGGCTTTCAAGGCAAGCAAGATATCAACACTTAAAACCTTTATAGTCGTTGTGGTGGTACCCCGTAGACAAAGCAAGAAGTAAGCCTCGGCCAAAACAAGAGGTTCAGTGGTGGCGCGGTCTGCACCCGCTTTGATCCACGATTGTCCAGCAAAACACGACATTTGGACCATGATAAGAATGATGAAGAGGTCAGGACACACGATGCACATCACAGACAAACAACCCTTCCCTGTCTTCTCAAAAACGGCACTCAAGCAATTGTCATTCTCTCCATCCCGCTCAAGCCGGCAATCTTTGCAACGTATTTGCTCCACGTATGATGTTGTTTGCCATCCACACGCAATACTCGGTTGCGCCCTCTCCCCTGCCGGACGAAATATCACCACCTACAATCCGTTCGAACTTACGCACGTGCCAGCCGGTTGGTTAGATTTACATAAAAAACACATAATAGTAGCAAACCACCGCATGGCGATATTGGGCTAAAACCTGACGAATACGCTGAACATAGGCAATCTACGGCTGGGTCATGCCCAACCGCCACACAAAGCGCCACGCCCAGGAGTAGTCCCAACAAATTCGCGACCCCGCGCGGAAGCTCAACTTCGTGAGGACGGAATGAGTGCTCACAACACTCAGCCATCACTTCATGTCGTCGACGAATAGGCCCGAAAAGCAACGTCGAAGTGCACGTCTTCGAGCAGGGTCTCTTCACGATGAGGTTGCCCTTCCCGTTCGCCAGTAGGGAGAGGAAGCGCACAATGTCAGGTTTTCCATACTCCGTGAGGATGGTGGACGCATGGCGACGAGGGCGCCATGACCTGGCGTGCAGCATGTTGCACAAGAATCGTGGCCAAATGTAACGAAGAGAAGGGCAAACCACGGGTTTGCGTTCGTCCCGGGGGGCTGGGCAACCTTTGATGCCTACAACGACCACCCTAAGGGTGGTGGAGAGGTTGCTCATTTTTGCGGATCAAGAACGCCGGGAGGGGATTTTCAACGTGTTTCCCACTTTTCCGGCCGGATGGGCAGGGTATTCGAGAGGGTAGTGTTGAAACGATTGTAGATGCTGAGGCATTATTTAACTACTTCTCACTGGTTCTGCCAACACCATAGTTGTACTCTGTTCTCTTAACGTTCCCAGGTCACACAGTAGAAGCATCAGTAGCCTCTACTTCCGACGCAATTATCAATCGGGATAAGCACCCCCTTCCCCATGCCTCCCCATGCCAATGCACAAGTGCGTCTTGAAGAGTTGCGGGAAAAGCCGTGGGTCGGACTTCGGGAGGAAATAAATGCAGCGAGATTATTCCTGGCCTATGTAGACGTGGGAATAAATCAATGTTGTCCATGGCACCTTCTTTGCCTCGGTTGGTAGTGTTGAGGGGAAATGTTCCAGGTAAAATCAAGTATAAACACCCATTCTGTCACCTGCTCGAGGAAGCACTCGTGAAGCAGGTCCTGTCACAAAAGTCGCCCCTTCGACAGTAAGTACTCGTCGAAGCCAGGCGTTCCTTGATGAATCGCCACATCATGTCCCTAGGGTGCTAGAATTAGCAACAAGCAACACAGGGCGCGCCCCCGAACAAGAACAAGAGAAACGTGCGGCTGTGTAAGACCACATCTGCACTCGCTACCAAGGACACAATTACCTCATCACCAAAACGATCCATGTCACAAATACACAGCTGACCAGACCCCCAACAGGGTAATTTCTTCCATCGAAACTGCATAAGGCAACAGCGGGTACTGCAGTAGCAACGATGCATGCACCCGTTGCTTACATGTCGTTCAATACGGTCTGGATGCCGGCGTACATTCTCGCGCCATTCTCCTAAAAAATCTCCCTTATCAATGGTCGCCGACTTGCGTCTCGCCAGCTTCGGAAGCAGCTCGACCTCAATGGTGTGGATCGCTGCCTGCCATGAGATTCGGCCACCACAACAACAGGGGGTAAAAAGGGGCGCTTTGGGTGGGGTCTTCGCACACCGAACACAACAAGCAACACGAACAAGAAACACGGGCAATGTACCTCAACGACGATCAACCATGAGAGGCATGGAAAGGGCTGAAATAAACTTGGGATAGTTGTGATAGTGTCCAACCAACCGTGGGCAGCCCGCGTTGAACCAAAGGATGCTAACTTGCTGCTTTGCTCAACAGCTGGTTGGCCGTGGATCGAGCCCAATGTCCGATGATCGCGGGATTCCAAGAAACGAAGAACGGGTGGAAATTCCAAAAGAGAATGAAATACATGCATTGCAGCAGAGAGGCGGATGAGCTCTTGGGAAAAAATTATTCAGCTTGGGGCAGTACCACACACGTTTTTTGAGTCACACAGCATCAGCCCGTTGGGCGCGGGAGACTTGAGAGGCCCCATCTACAAATCGTTCAAACCAAATCCCAGTCTTTCATTTGCGTGTTGCTCTCTTTTTCAATCTTTCATTTGCGCGGAAATCACGCAAGTCTAAAGTATACTCAATGCAACGGATACCAGTTACAGCAGCCACAGCTTGGAGAACTTACATCCGTGTAGTCAAATTACCCGTTGCATGCATACATTTATGCATATGACACGGCAAGTTGTTTAGTTTCCTACCGTGCGTCGCGTAAGATACCACACTCCCTGGACCAATAATCAACGCTCGACTACAGCAGTCTGCACCACAGTTAGGGACGGGGCCGAAAATGGCGGGGTTGGAACCGTCTTTTCGAGAGCTTTCCGAAAACGGACCATTTGGTTCGGCACCCTCTTCGTTGTGGAGTACGGGCGTGGAGTACGGCAGTCGAGCTTTTGATCCGGGGGCTGTGGTATCTTATGCGACTACACGGTAACTATTGTACATTTCTCTTCGACGAGCACTGTGCCAAGGGATCTGTCAAGGAAACATTTGCCAGCAAGGTGATTCTTGAGGCGGGCGTGTGCGCAAGCATGCAAGCGCGGCGCACGCGGCACGCACCAAGCAGGCGATGTACTGCTGTAGTTTTTTTTTTTGTTTCTTGAGACCACTTGGACAATTAAAAGTGGCCGGCGGCTCGAGATGAAAAAGTGTGTGAGTGCACATGAATGCCCATCCGTAGGAGGCAGCCTTCACCTGAGATTGAGATGCCGCGCGAATACCACGCCCGACTACTCCCGATTGTGTGCCTTGGCCTGTTATTCTTGTTGAGGCGACCACTGGACCATCAGGCGGCCGGCTCGTTCACAGCAGTTTGGACCTCGACAGCAGTACTGCTGCAGACATGCTTTCCCACCAACAACGCCGGGCTGCACCGTATTGCCGACTCCCGTTCGCGTAGCGGGAAGACGAGTTTTCATCCAGTGTTATGTGTGGATATAACACGGCACTGGCGGTGCGTGGTGCGTGCTGCGCTGGCGCGTCCGCCAAGCACGGACCCACGCCCCATCCCAACAGCGCCAGGGGCGCGACGGCTAGGTTATGAAGGGTACGAGGGGGGTCCGTGAGCACGGAATACAGTCCCGCTGTGAGCACGGAAAATTCAAATTTGCATCACCATCATCATTTGCATGCAAGCACAAACGAGCTGCCATTCTGCCCGTATGAACAATGCTGCTAGCAAGCGAGTGGGAGGAACTGTCCGTACTATGATGAATATTGCGAAAGAGAGAGGGAGAAGAGCGTCACCAAGGCTAGCATATCACTTACAGTTATCACAATGTGCGTCTATGGGGTGTCGTCTGTCGACAGCGGTGTCCATGTATGTTCCATAGCTGCAACCACAGCTAGCTGTGTAGACTACTGAAGGATCTTCCCTTCTTCTTAGCGATGGCAACGCAATTTGTTGTCTTTCACGGCCCACAGACCTGCATATACAACCCAGGCAGCGTCGACACCCTGGCAGGGTTCCTGCCCGTGGACCTTCTGGGTACCGATTACCTTGGCAGGTTGTCACAGCGAAGGTACAGGGTCTATTTGCCCGCAAGGTCCGCACAGGGTGAGCCAAATGGCTACGGGTGTTGACAGGAATCGCAGACCGAGGAAGTTGACCTCACAATCTCCGTGTAGATGATCTGATGTACTTTGTGGGAATGTTGGATTTGTTGCCACCTCTGGGTCAACGCATGGTGTACGCGTGCGACACAAGCGGGCTAGAATCACCCATTCTGTCGAGGCGAGGCGCACACCCACTCCGATAGAAGATACCAAGTCCACTGACAAACGAAAGTAACTACAAGCTGTCGCGCCAAGGGTATGCGCGAAGAACAATTCAAGACACATAGGCCTACCAATCGAAGATCGGGGTCCATGGGGGGAGGCGGGGTCATTTGGGGGGAGGGCGGGGACATATACCGCAAGGTTGCGAGTCAGCTAGAGCACAGGGGTGCGATCGATTTTTCAAGCGGAATTTCTCCACAACCAGAAGGGTGCGAGCGCCAACTGATACTTCTCAGAAAAGCTCTCGATGAGATACTTCCAAAACCGCCCTTTTCGACAGTGGTAACCTCCTGGTTGTGGAGAAATTACGCTTTGAAAATAGCTCCCACCCCTGCCTGTGCGCTGACTCGCAACCTTACGGTTATACCCATGTATCCCCGGTTTTCACGCCGAGGCGTCGGCGCTTTGGCGTCCGGATCTCAAACCCTAACCCTAACCCTATGTAACCCATACAAGCTCTCTCTCGCAGAGAACGTAGCGAGACACCGCGCGAGAACTCGCAAGCGGTGGTCCGCATGAGTAAGCGTGGTATTATATTGATCAAGTCAAACGTAACCCTACAAAACCAAGGCTACGAGTAGATTTTCGATACTGTGTTCCCTGTTGCGCAGTGCTACAAGCGGCAAGGTAAAAAAACTGCAAGGCAGGTGGTTGTGTTGGATGGTGATTAGCTGTGAGCTGCTTTGAGCTGCTTCGCTCATTTTTTCGAACTTTGGTCGATATGTACTATACTGCTGTATGCTTTGTAGATATGGGGCGCTACCGTACACGCGTTCCTGTAGCACGGCTGGGTGAGCGTGGGCCGGCTTCTGACAGGCGGATCGATTCGGAAGGGGTAACGAGAGCGAGGCATGTTTACAATCCATCGAACCTCATGGTAACTTTTCGATGACATCGTGGTTATTTGTCGAATTTCTCTCCCTTCCGGGAGGGGGGGGAGGGGGGGGGCTATGTGTCCGTATTTTTTTTTCGCGAAGACCCTTGGTCGCGCTGTAAATGTTCTCATTTCAATAACTCACTGAATCGAGCGCATTTCCACGTCAGGTGGAACCAATCGCAGTGCCAATTAAACGGGCGGCGGGGCACGTGCCGGCATGGGCAGATGTGGGTGAGAGCTTGACGTACACGTACATGTAGTTGATTCCCTCCATGGAAACGAAAGATGTTCATGACCGGCCGATTCTGCCGTTTCTGCCGATCATCGCGACACACAGAAAACAGAAGGTGTCCAATTGAGCCACCACACGACGTTCACGAGGACGGATTTTGTTTTTTTGGTCTACACTTCAAATCAGCGCTCATAGCACTAGTGCCGTTTTACTCCAACCCCTTGTCACACAGAAGGGCCCCTCTCTACCATCCCCTCCTGCGGTACGTTGCCTTCGATTTTCAATGCGAGAAGAGTTCAGCACTCTCTTCCCTCTGTGTACACAACTAGCGCTATCCACTAGGCCAGGAGCAGAAGCGAGAGAAAAACTCACTTTGCAAGACAAGCTCGCTCACGCCGGGATTCGAAGCCCTGGCCTGACCTCTAGAAGGTCTCGAGGATACCAACTAGACCACCGGGGCGACCGGCTCACGCTTCACTTGATTTGCGTCAAACCAGCACGATGAGAACGTGATTCAATCGTCCAAGCACAACTTTCGCACGCGCTGTTCGTACCACCCCCACCGCCCGCTGCCACGCCGTCACCGCCGCCGAAGGGTACACAAAGCTACGCGTGTGGGGTTTGATCCAGTTCAGACGCGTTGTGTACATAGATGCGGACGCTCTCGTGATGGTGGACATTGACGAGGTAAATTCTGGTATGTAAGTATGTCGGGTGCCTCCGGTGGACCGGTAGACCGCACTGGCGATACTGTACTCCTGGTGCGTGAAACTGCTGATTTCCTCTAGTCTCATGATTTTCTTTGATCAAAGACTATACCCCACGGTCAATGTTGTTTGCGTTACGCCGTTGTTCATGATACCGGGAGCAGCTGTTCGATCGGGAGGTGGATTTCGCCGCGGCACCTGACGTGTTTCCACCAGACAAGTTCAACGCCGGAGTAATGGTTGTGGTGCCGTCGCTGATTGTCCTGGAGGACATGATGTCCAAGGTGGAAGAACTCCCATCGTACGACGGCGGAGACACCGGTGAGAGAACAAGGCGGCGGAAGAAACAAGAGCTCGGGTACTACCCTTTCAGCGCTGTTCTATAGGAATGGGTGACTTCAATGAGACGTACCCGTGTTGTGGGATTTGAGGACTAGGATCTGAACAATAGTTCATATTTGGCGGCGTCGGCAGGATGCACTGGAGAGTACATTCAGTCGGAAAGCGGCGCTGCACGCTGCTGGAGCTCTGAGCCTGAACCTAGATCGCAACACATAGCCCTTGCCACATCATGAGCATAAATGCGGCTGCTTACTCTGCTGACCAGCCTACATGAGCGTTGACGCCGCCGTCCCTGTCCCAGGTTTCTTAAACGCCTATTTCGCGGATTGGTTTTCAAGGCCGGCGGCTGCAAGGTTACCGTTCGCGTACAACGCCCTCCGCACGGTCTATTGGACAACTCACGAGAAGAACCCTGGGTACTGGGAAGCGATCGGCCCCGTGAAGGTGCATACAGCTCCTTTTGGTTCCACCGCTATCCACGGAAGGCGTGCTTCGCCTCTGCCCCGGCCCCCCTCAAATTCATGGCAACATGACAAAAACTTCGTGTCTGCCAGCTGAAGTCATCGGGAAAGGAAGAGAGTATGGAAATGGCGGTTAAATCTATGGTGCTTGGCCTTAATGTGCATGGATGCTCACACCAACTTGTCGTTTCGCGTACTCCAGCACCCTATCCTAGTTCGCAGTGGCCTAATGGTATCCACGTTTGTCGAAGTTTTGTGCTGCCGATTTTAACGCCGGTTTCGTTACATATTGGTACGTCATCTGTAGGATTGAGCGCAAGTAGAGCTGTTACCTGGATTTCCTCAAGGTGTCCGCTGTTTGCTGTTTGACATGCAACCTAATCACTGCATTTTTGCCCTGTACCCCACTGACACATACCACTCTATCCACCTGTCGCTATTGCCTTTTGTTCCTTCAGATTATTCACTTTTGCAGTAGCCCCAAGCCTTGGGAAGAAACCAATCGCAAGGGAGACCTCGAGATGACGTGGTGGCAGCGATGCGTCCAGATGAAAATGGGCTGAGTACCTGGCATGGACGGATTTGTCTAATCGCGCGAGTGCTTGTCTATTTTCCGGCAGTTGCTGTTTGTGTTGCTGTTGCCAAACGGATATGCACAAAAGTGGAGGTACGAGAGATGTCTACTTTTGTAGAAAAAATATCAGTGACGGACTTGAAGCCCAACGGCAACAACTATTTAGCGTGAACCGTCCTGGAGGTACTTTGCGACTCAGCCCGGAACTACGTTCGCCGGTCGTTCATGCCCCCTTTCGACTTGTTCCAGCTCGGCGGAAAGTCGCACCTACTGTTTCACACAACCTACTCGTTGGATTGAGGACAGCTCGGCCACTGCCACTGCTGTATGGGGAGGGCAAAACAGATGGATTCCTCTATGGATTTCTCATCTCCTAGGTGCTTATGTGGAGGTGCTTCGTCGCTTAAGTCCACTTGCCGCCCAATGGTAAACACGACTGAGAATCCTCGGTGTAGAGATCTTCGGGAGAGAGAGACACAAGTGCAGCAGAAGGAGACAGTGTGCTTCTGTAGACGCAACAGCTATCTCCACCCATAGGCCATGAGGGCAGCCCGTGATAGGATGGTGGGCACAGGCAGGGTTAAAGAAGGATTGATGCGTGGTCGCGGTGCGGCCGGTAGGGCAGATTGGGCTTGTAGAGCTTGAAAAGATCAGTCATCAAGCTGCCTTAACCACTCTATTTTCAGTATATTCAAACGATCAGTGAGAGCGCTTTGTAGACCCGTAGCTGTTTTTTTGTACTTCTGTACTTCTCTGTCCCCTCCCCCAATGTGAACCCTGCCGGCTCACTACAGCTCCTGTGATTTTCCAACCATTCCCACAAGCACGCAAACACATCAGAACACACCTACCTTGCATCACTGGCTCTCTAGGTCCGGGCGAGGGTATGTTGTTGTTGTTGTTGTTGTTGTTTCTCACATTAGCTCTTAGTCCACAAAAAATGGGGAGCCCGTGGTCTCAAAACCCGGCACATACGACGCCGCGAGAAGAAAAAAACAAAAATAGGGTACAAACCACTCGGAAAAAGAAAACAAAATGATAGAAAGAAAAGAACAGGTATCGCACCGACCGTTCGAGAAAAGAGTCCTCGGAAACCGATCAAAATTAAAACAAAAACAAAAATAAGGGAGGACGCTTCCCACACCCGCCCAAAGAAATAATCAAAGGGTAACGTACCAGCATCAGGCACTACGCACAGGACATGGGAGTAACGGAGCAAACAGGACAAAGAGGCGGAAGATGGGCAGACAGCCAGACGTACAAAAAACAAAGGCAACAGCAAAGCGAGATCAAGGTACCCAACACAGCAGAGTAGGCAGGGAGGTCATGAAAAAAAGAAACACAGCACAGCGGCCGAAGGCAATACAACGGACATACATAAAGGAGTATAGCATACAGCAGGGAAGGGAACCGGGCGCAACCACATCAGCCGGGTACATAGTTCGCCACAAGTGCTGCCTCGGCCGCCCTACTCGCTTCTACAGCAGTGCCCG
>CACKRE030005003.1:29067-57278 GCA_902602495.3 Ectocarpus sp. CCAP 1310/34 | reverse complement strand
ATGGCACGACCACATGAGCCAACTGAACAGCATCCCCCGCGGGTTTTGGCCCCAGTAGTGGCGGCATCTACCTTATCTTGCTACGTATCTTGAATATTGTTGCTATCTACATATTCGTTGACCAAAGTAGTCGTTAAGGCATGTGTACGTCACTCTACCTTCCCATCACACCCCGATGCGAACAGTTCTGTTTCGCCTTCCGCGACGCAAAGACAGAGCACGTCGGCCTCGTGTGTCGTGAGACTTTGCAGCTGTGTTCCCGTCAGCCCATCCCACACCTGAATCAAAGCAAGATGTGGCAATCGTGCTAACATTCATTCCAAAGCGATTCGCGGAGGAGACAGCTCAGCTTAGCATGATGACAATAGCATGTACGTCACGAGAAAAAACAACACGCCCTTCCTGGAACGAATATAGATATGTTGTCCCTTTCTCCCTCACGAGGAGCGGGAAGCGGGTTCTAAGTAGGTATCAGTCGAATCAACTATTTCGGAGAGCCCTACACACAAGAATATTCCAACTTCTCGCCACCATGACGTCTGTGAGCATCTTTGCCGTCGTCCATACGTCGGCCGACAACAGTCGCCCCATGGGTGGTGCATCATCGATGGTGAGCTTCTGTAACAGCCTGCGCGGGGCGGGTAGGGGAAGCAACTTCGTCGAAACTGCAGGGTGCTGCGAAGCAACCAGGTATCGTAGAGGATCGACAGCACACACGGGTATGCCATTGATCGTCTTGATATTCAAGCGACGGCATCATTTCGCACTTCACGGCACCTCTACTCGACTCGAGCAAACCACAACGGCTTCCCGGCCCCCCAGTTGTGGCCTCAAGTACAGTAGTGGGCCCTGTATAAGACCGCATAAATAGGGCTAGTCGCCTAAATAAGGAGGGTGAAATCGCGTGTTGTCTTTTAGTCTGAATGACTTGTGCCGAGTGCCCGTTAAAAACTCCGGCCTAACCCCGGCCTTACAAGAGGTACAGTTTACCAACGACCACGGGCAAAGGCGCCAAGATTCACATCGGCGCCGTGATTGCCTTGAGTTCTGACCTGAACCCTGCCGCAAGAGTCACCGCTGACCACCGTTCCATCAGACAGGGCCTCCAAAGCCCACACAATGGCATCCTCCTTCCGTCCCCTCTCCAGCCGCATGTCGAACTGTCAAATCGAGCAGGACAGATAGAGTTACCGTAACCAAGCAAAAAGCCGTGTGCAGTGTATCGCCTCAAAAACGTGTCCGAACTTGCTAGCGGGTGCCATCTAAATAGAACAATACATGGCAGCTCATGTGCCGCAGCCGCAGGCATTATTGTACGAGGCCAGCAAGCCCAACGGCCGGCACAAAAGGCCACATTCACAGCACTGCCGGGTTGGAGCGGAACAGCGGAACAGCAGAAACCAACCGCGGGAGAGGGAGCGGAAGGTCAGCTTCGCCCCTTCAAAGAGTGCTGCTGTTGCGATAACAACAGCAGCAGTGGCTGCTGCTACTAGTGGCAACCCCAAGAACATTCCAAGAACGTGAGCGGGCACTGATCGACAATCAAGCGGCAGGCGCCATCACCCTCCACATCCTTGTGTACGCTGTGTACTTGTGTGTGCATACAACAGTGCGTTGTCTACCAGGTACTGCTGTTCTTGCTCTTCTAGATATTTCCATGAAATCACGTGCGCCAATCGTATGGTCGGCGCCGGTTCGTGAATGCGGCGTGATTAGACTACAGCAGCAAGGTCCGATGGACGGCATGATGTCTGCAACACCACAGTTGGGTTAGCTCAAAGTGCACCGCCCTACAGCCCCGAACTGCAAGGTGATACCGTTACATGCTACGACTTACGTACTTCGGCAACCAGAACCAAAACCAGCGCTGCGGTACGTCGAATCGCATTCGCCAACTCACCAACGTTTGCCCTGTCGTAGCGTCCAAGCAGTGGATCATGGAGTCCAGGCAGCCTGCGAAGATCACGTCGTTCGCTGGGCCCCATGCCAGACAGAGAACACGCGACCCTGTTGAGGGAAACGACCTCTTGTACTCCATGCCACCCCCCTCCGTCGAGAACAGCCGTACGGATCCATCCTCGCAGCCCACAGCGAGGAGATCAAGGGGAGCCGCCGGCCGCATACACCAGGCCGCGCCCCCGTACGCGTCCCTGACGTTCTTGTAGCACAATCTCAACAGGTCGACCTCGAACACTGTGCCATCGAGCCCGCAGCCGAACAAGCGGGCTATCGCCGTGCTACCCTCGTCGTCTCCTTCTACGCCACCATCGCCGCCCGTACCCCCTGTCCAAGCCAACGACCGCAGCCCTTTGTTCTTCTGCCCCGGGACGCGGGCTTCTACGCGATATCCCTCGCTCGGGACGGTCAGCTCGACGTCGCCGTCCTCTCTGCCAACAGCCACGACCTTGCTATCTGGTCGTGTGGCAAGGGCGTGCACAGCCTGTGGCGTCCAGACCTGCAGTTTCGATAGATTGACCGCCATCCTGTGCTCCCCGTCACCCATGGTGATGGCGTCACGCGTATCTCTTCCGGGTAGGAGAGCACGTGCACAGTACCTCACTTTCTAGGTGCGCGTCCAAAGTCAAAGGTCCAGAGCGGTGGATGGCGTGAGTTGCGCGGTGCAACAAAACAACGCGTTTCTACCCGGGGCCAGAAATGACGGTCCCGACGGCACGTTTTCTACTTACGCCGCATTCCACAAGCGAGGGCAAAGCTGGGACACCTCTGTCCTTTGTCTCGCGTACACACCGCCACGTCTCTCCCTCCTTTCAGAAGGAACATTGGTCGCCTTGCATAACACGTAGAAACTGTTTCCATGGTAGGTGGACACGCCTCACGATTATTCTGCCTGATTTTAGGGTCTTCAACAACAACGTCAGCATGGATTTTTCCTGGCACGGGCCCTGCTCGAGCCCTCTCCCGGCACCAGGTTAGGCACACGACCCCCCTGGCGGGAGGTACCGTAGGAGACTACATGGGGAAAGGGAACGGCGATGACGATGATGCTGCAGCAGCGGCGCGGGAGGCGCGAGAATCGTTAGAGAGAATGTGGGCATCGTCTGCTGGTTCGAGTGGTCAGGACGAGGAAGAGGAAGAGGATGATGATGGCCAATTGTTGCGGGAAGTTCGTCAGGCACTGCCGGAGCTTGAGGGAGAGGTAGGTCATCGACAGAGACTCGGCCAAGGTCAGTCCTGGGAGACTGTTGCTCTATGCATCACAAATAGTTCTTCGTGCCGTCCCTCGTTATGTATCAGGTTTCAGGATGGAACAGGAGGTGGAACATGTACAGCAGGTCATACAGCTGCCGGAGACCAGCAGCTCCAGCAAGAGAGAGGCAATTGGTAGTGTTCCGCGGTTCTCATTTTAGCATTGTAGCATGCCTCACCTCCGCATTGTGCATGTACAGTAGCAGCAGAGCATTCGAGGCCTAAACCGCGATAATTCAAAGAATAGGGCACAGCAGTACGATGCTACAACACAGATATACACAGATATAGCCGTTCTGCAGATGCCTCGACACAGCAGATGAGGGCGGAGAGCAGAGTGACAGTAATCCCGCTACTACAGTTGTACCTACGCTACTTGCGAGCCTCCGCCGAGAAGCAGTTGCCCTGAGCGGCAACGTTGATTGAGGTGAGTCGTTGTTGGTGGGCAATGACGAAGAGCATGCGTACTTCGCTGCTGGCCCCACACCAGGCCACCGAACGAAGGGGTGTAGCCGTTGTCTGGTTGGGCAGAAAAAGAGAAGAATCTACACAACGCCGTTTGGGGGCATAATACCAATGATGTCTATTGACTTGCGGACCCCGGCCATTTTATTTGAGTGTACCTTTGAAGGGTAAGTTAGCCTGCGACCACGGGAATCGACCGCGTCGAGTGTTGTATCAGTACGGACATACGAAGGTACTGGGTAGAGAGAGATCGGAACGGTTTTTAATGTGACGACAACAACAACAACAACAACAGAAGCAAGCCCTGTCTCGGTTGTTTACATGGAAATCGGGCCAAACACCGCCCCGGCTGCTTGGAGCATATTTTCAACTTGGTTTTAGCTGGTATTTAGGGATGCCCTTGCACAAGGCGTCTCCAACTCATGACTCTTTGACCAAATGTTCATTCGACGTGATTGGACCGCACATCATGCTCCGCCATCCCATCCCTTGCGTGGTCCATTCTTTAATACTTGCAAGGTATTTTTGTAGCCCAAACTTTATCACCGTCAGTACATACATGAAACGCGCCCTGTTCTATGGTGCCGCTGCTGTTGCAGCTGCTGCTGCTCATGCCAACACTGTAAACACAAGTCTTTCACAAGTCTGTACATCCGTAGCCTTCCCTCGGCGGTGCTTACTGTTTTCTTCGCGTAGGGGGCGGAGACGAAGCGGGAGAATCCGTTTCCAACGAGCAGCGACAGAGGTGCCCTAGAAGCTTCCTCCGCTAGCCAGCAAGCGCTCTTGGCCGGGAAACGAGGCCTGATCATCGATGTCGAGGTAATTGATGGACTACTCTTTGACTATTCCGTGAACTGACAAAGCTTTCACGGAAACTATCAGGTACGAAAGTTACATGATTAGACTTGAGAGTTGCGAGCACCGGACCTAGAGCTCGCAGTATTGTGCGGTTGAGTCGGTGGGCTTGACAACGCGGAATCAACGTCACATTTTGACTGCCGCACCGTTGTTTGCTCTCTTGGCCTGGCCTGGTCTGGCTCGACAGGTAAGACAAATGGACGACACGCACGCAGAGTTCGACGAGGAGATGCAGATCGACTTCGTCACAGACATTGCCAAGGCTTTGGCGACTGTCTCCGGAAGAGTGAAGGTGTTGCTCAGAGGAATTCATCTGGCGGAGAAGGCGACGGAAATGCTCCAGGTGTGCCATGATGGATAGCCTGACACCGCACCGCACAGGACACGCTACGCGTTGTGTCCGTTTGCTTCAATGAGCATGTACCAATATCACGAGTATTGACCGCGAGTTGTGTGTGATAGCGACACCATGCCGATGCTGATAATGTATCATCCCGAAAACTCCCGCATGGTTTGGCTCAGCCGTATGCGTGTCGCGTAGATATCTACGGGGAATCCGACCCGACATCCCGCCTTCAGTATTTGCGCAACTCTACGCTCGATCGTAATCCCCCCTCAGGTCTTACTTATGGAATACCATATACACATGGTAGGTTTTCATCGTGTCAGAAGCTCTCACCCGTCATTTGGGCAGTCATTGCAACGCAGTTGATCTCTTTGACAACGAACGCCGTGGGCGAGCGCCTAACGTACACGACACAAGGTAGAGATACCCCACCAACATATGATAGCTCACAACCCGCGCAATACCGCACCCAATGGCATAAACATTTAAGGGAAAACATGAGCTGGAAGCATCAAGCGCTGCTCTCACGCCAAGTGATCACGTCAAATGCTGGGGCGACAAAGAGTACTACATACCCCTACATGCACAAAGCATGAGGTTTTTCTTTTGGAGCCATACGACCGAGGTGTGTTTCCTTGTATCATACCGGTATGCGGTATCCCTGCTTGAACTTCCCCGTTGAATGCTGACGGGAACAGAAAGCGAACACCAGAGGGGAGGAAGAGGGGATCGAGCCACGGCGCGACATATCTTTCTGCTCCTTTCAGATGGCCAACACCGACGACGAAGACGACGAACAGAGGTATTGTAGAAGTATGACAGGACGAGTATTGCGACACAGACTATGATATGAAGCATAGACGATGTAAGTGTGACATGAACGACAGCAAATGATGTACACGCACGTAATACTAAATGTCATTTACACTATGGTAGGTGCTTCGAGTAGTGTCATAACCAGTTTGTGTTCTCGGCAACAGCTGAATGAGGTTTCCGTGGGTGCTGGTAGATTCCAATGTGTGGACATCGATCGTGCTCTTCCTAGTCTGTACCGATACCTGTACCGTACCACCGGCTTCAGTCGGATGAATACCGCAAGTATCCAACTGGTGTGGTGTACGGCGCGCACAACAGTAACTGCTGCTGTCTTGGTCCTTGTCGCAACCGAAGACAAGCCTCGGATCTCCATCCCCGCCATTTCCAGCTCTGCAAGTGCGGCACTCGACCAACACGAATGTATGCTCGGCCCGCGGCGGTGTTCTTTTTTCGTTCCAGCATGCGCGATTTCGCGTCGACATTGGGACTTGCCAACGAAGAAGAACGAGTGTTTTTGATGGTGTGCCCTCGGCGTCTCGTAGACGTCACAGTACTCAGAGAGGTAAGGAGACCCAAGTTTCTGTCGTGCGGTGTGGTTTCATTTTTAACATTGCAGAAGAGTTGCGGCCGGCTCTGCGGTGACAGCGTTCAGGAATGCTATGCTTGAACGTTTGTCGTCTTCATCCAGATAGCCCTGGATTCTTGCGCGAAGACTTCGTTTGATCGATGCTCTCCAGATGCGCTCGATTTGGTATGCAAAATGCATGTGCGTATGTTTTGTCTCTTGTCTCGATGGTACCGTGCACAAGCTGGTGTACTTGAACCGACGGTCGTAAAGTGGCTGCTAGTCTCATCGTCGTCATAGTTGGAGAGCAGGCAGTCCACAGCATTATGTACATGATATTTTCTGGTCAATAAACACACGTCGGTTGTGCACAGTTCTGTGCACAACCGGTGTCAGAGCGAGAAGCATACGCACATGACACCTACTTGGGTCGTGCCTTGGACTAAATCTCATGACCACAGAGGCGGTGCCAACCGCTCTCGTTGGGCTAACGGCCTTGCAGTATGCCTGTCTGTCTGTTCTCATCTTTACACGGTGTTTCGTCATCATGTCGCCATGCAACTCGGTTGGTGCCGTGTCGCGTGCACAGATCATTCTTGCCGCCAAGGGCCGACCGGTGGTCCTCATAACACCCCGGATGCCGTACATGCCGGTGGAGACGGACGGGTTCGAAACAGTTTACCAACTTAAGCAGTACAACGTGCAACCCGTCCCGACGAACCCCAAGGTGAGGGCGGGGGGGGGGTGCTGTCGGTGATGTTTTTCATTGTGTCTTGTGATGTCATTGGGATAGCGCGGGAGCAAGGATAACGTTTGCTGAGTCGGCCACGAACATGAGGCGTAGTTGCATTCTCTTTCTGTCTCTCCCTGTCTCCCTCTCTCGCTCTCTCTCTCTCTCTCTCTCTCTCTCTCTCTCTCTNTGCTCTCCAATGATATCCACCCCATCTTCTCCTTGTGTTCGTCTTGTGCTAATGTTGTTTCATTTTCAGCGCTTCTTTATGGGCTTGGTCATGCTACGGTACCAGAGTAGTTCCGCCTGTAACTTTGCAGAATTGGCGCTAGGTTGTGGATGCGAGTCTATCCAGAGTAAATCAACTCGCATTTGAACAGCGCATAGGCGTGAGTTAACAGAACGAAGCGGGAAGGGATTGCTGAACCCTTCTAGCGTGAACAGTTGCATTTTGGAGGCAATCACCGTTGGAAGAACTGTAGAGGAAAAACACACCCTGTGTTTCCTTCCTCACATGTGTAATACCGGCTGGTGCGTCAAATACAGGACCAAACGTACTGAACCTAAAGCTGGTGCTCAGAATCGATGGAACGAAAATAGGAAAGAAATCCCGTCGTGAGGCACCCGACCATCCCATTGTGCACAGTGGAATACATGGCGTTACCGAAGGGTGCATGCCTCTGTTCCTCAGGGTTGATATCAAAGGCTACCCCGACAATTAAGGCTACCCAGACAAGGCACCATTGTGCACAGATTTCAGATGTGTATGCGACACGGCGGTATCAGCTTCCGTGTCGATGATGCCGTAACAACGAGACCCATCCTTTTTGGCGTGCCGCCGACGGTATATCCACGACCAACAATTTGGTACGATACGGGCGTCCGTCCTCCCCTCTCATGCCGTCGCGTAGAAAAGGATCAAGAACCTTCGGCTGACACGGCTGGGGCAGAACCAGCAGACAATTTATAGCGAGCTTGGGCAGGTGATTCCACGGGTTCTTGTTACCCGAGCCTTCCCCGGCGACTTCAAGGTAATGTAATGTCATGTGATGCAAACGTCATTTAGAGTGGCTGGGTGTACAATGCAGCCATCAAGGCAGCGTCGACCGGACCTGCAAAATTCTGTGCCATATGGACAACGTACTAAGCTTGTAGGGATGTTGTCTTGACACACCAGATGAAGCGACAAAGCAGGACTTATATGTCGTCGAGCCGATTTATTTCTGCGATCCGCTCCTTTATGCTTCATAAGCGTGAACGCCCTTGCATTTTGGCGGGTGCGTATTCTTTGGATTTTGGGTATGACAGCTTGCTGTGTATGCCTGGATACCGGAGCAGTCTCGTCATGTTCTGCCTTTGGTTATCGGTGCCGCCGGCCTCGCTTGTAAAACGTATATCAAGAAGTATAACTCTACCCATTGTCGCATCTCCCTCCTGATGTTTTTGGCTGTTGGTCAGTTGTATCTCGACATTGATGGGAAAGGGTTTCAGCTGGAAAAAACGTACGACTCGAAGCCCCAACCCGCCGTTGTGAGCTTCACGGCGCAGAACAAGATCAGAGAAGTGCAACAACGAGTTACCCTCCAGGATAAACGAGTTGTCGCAAAGGATCATGGCGTCGAGGACGACGATGACTTTGACTGGGACACAATCAATGACGATCTCGAGGAGGGCGAGGAGCCGTTCGTCATGCCCCCGATGCCTACCGAGGACGAGATCAATGCGAGGCTACGCGATGATTGAATACGCTACGCGATGACTGAGTTACCGCGAAAGGAGTAGTGGCTCAACGGCGGCGAGTGGGGTGTACGTAAGAGATGAAAATGTTGTGGCTGGAAGGAAGCGGTCATAGCATTAAGTTTCCATTTGAAATATTGCATGTATTAGAAGGGGCAGTTTCGCTTGGCCATTTCGAGGGGAGACATGGAAAATGGTGCATAGGCCATCCTGTTTTTGTTGGCGTAGAAAGAGAGAGCCGGCGTTTGTATAGAAAACAGGTTTATGGAGTAGTACTTGGCAGAAATGGGTTGGATTTGACGGTCGTGCTCAACAATCGAGCTTGCCTAAGGTTCTTTATCTTGATGTGGAAAATGGTATTGGAGAGCAGGTGGTTGTCGGTGTACGTAGGTAAGCCCGCATCGAGAAGCAGGTTGTGGGGTTTGTGCAAGGGACTACTTGTGGATTGTAAGTTGTTCCTTTAATCAAGAACATTGGCAAATGTGCATGACAGCGCCGCGATGTCACAGAGAGAAGCCATGCCCTTACTGACAATCCTGCGACTGAGGTCACAGACATGGATGAGTGGGTGTCTGTGTTCAAGTCTGATTTATGGTAGGTAAGAAGCTCCAAAATCACCTCATGCGGTTCTTTCGGTCGCCTCAGTATATCTAATTGCCTGTGGCGAGTCGAACACTAAACGAAAGACGTGGTGAACACCCTTCCGGGGAGGAACTGCTGATCCCTCCTTGTGGAATGAATACAAGACTGCACAGCAGAAAAACACGTCTGTGTGACTCCGAATCGGAGCTTTTCTACAAGATAATCAACGAAGACTTACGAGTAGGCAAAAACTTCAAGCGACGGTACACGATGGGATGAAGAATTTCCGAATCGTGCTGCTGTGTTTTTTCACGTCCTCCAGTGTCAAGGCCCGTTTGTATAGTTGAGGCGGTCGAAACCCAAGCTTGATATTGGCGAACGCCCTTCCGATGACGAACACGTTCCCTGCTACACCCCGTCCGTCCCACGCACCCGCTCGCGTGCCTCAAAATAGTCGGTGTGCATCGCATGCGCTACGCGGTCGCCCTGCTTCCCCATGCCGCCCGCTTCGCTCAGAGAGAACGGTTCCCGGGTTTGGCGATGTCCATGACTCTGGCCCTCGTTCGTATGCAGTTGTTTCCTACGTCGCCTTTCCTGCGACTGCAATCTAGGCGATGCAGATGTAGAGCTGCGCAGAGACACAATTATGCCCAGGCCAGGCGTCGACGGGCGTCGGATTCTGTAGTCTTCAACTGGTGAAATTCTTCACGACTAGATGTCGAATACACTTCGGATTCAAGCTGGAAGTGTAAAGGGGTGCATATGCCGATCTTCGTACTGAAGGGGTTAGGTCGAGCGGTAACGCGGCCGGCGAACTACCGCGAGCAGAATATTTATTTTGGACGAGGTGTACATGGACCTTGTCTTTGCTCAGTCTGGCGTTGTGACTGCGGCTTGTGAACACGCTTGGGCGATGATTGCGAATACGAAGAAGTACGAAGTTTGAAACGGCAGCGAAACACCGACGTGTATCGACGTCGCATGCTTGAAGTAGACACCGCAGCAAGCGAGTTGGTTGTGAAATTCTAGTCGATCGGACAGCAGCCTCTAACGTTGTTGGCCATTGCAATCAAGTAAGCTAGTACCAATGATCAACAATTTAGCAAGCAGTGAAGCAACTCACGACACAAGCGTGCGGCAGGAACAATTTTTTCGACGGTGCACAAGCCTCCCCCTGACTGCGCTACCCACCACTATGGTGTTCGCTCTATCTCTCTCACATGGGAGCGGCATCACCACCCGCAGAAATTCGGTTGCCTCCTCCAACATCCTCGAACGCACCGAGGCCACCACGCTTGCTGGACACTTGATTGTTCTCCAATGCCGCCGATATATCAGCCGGGGGAGCTGCAAACCGGGGGCGCCCCATCCCCCTTGCCGACAGGCCTTTCATCGCCGCGAGAACATCAGGAGGAGGCTGCATCGGAGTCAACGAAATCGGCAACTTCTTCGTGACGTTGACTTGGAGCTGTTCCGCTGTGTGGAGCGAACCCCGTTCCTGGGTACCGAGTGGTACGGAGCCCGGCATCCCCAAGGACCCCACCTCCGAGCGTCGGGATCCTGACGTTGACGACAGAGAATGCGCCATCCTCGCTCTCAGTTCAGCATCCGTTGGAGGCCGCTGGTGACGGTGCATGTCGACATCACCATGTTCCGAATGGTCGCCTTCAGGTTCCGGTCCAGGTTGGTCTTGAACGTAACCTCTACCACCGCCGGTGCCGATGAGAGTATCGATAACTCGGCTGACGGCGCTCCATACACCGCCTCGTAGTTTAGACGGAACCACACTAGCAGCATCGATTGGCGGTTTCTCGTGCAAGTGTCCACCGACTGACTCGCTCCCTCTGAAGCTATTGCTGTCGCTCCCAAAATGTGCGGCGTTGTTGTCAGATACGGGCCTGTCCATGGAACCAAAATCATGCACAAGAACAGGCGTCTCCTGTAAGACATGTCTTTCAGGATCCAAAAGAACCCTACCGTAGTCTACATAGGCTTGGGGCAAATCCATCCGATGAAATGGCAAAAAACGTTTTTACGAGACGCTTGCCTTCCATTCGTTCAGTACCAGTGTTGTTCTACGTTAGTGGTCTTGCTAACCTCTCTGTCCATTGGCCGCACGTGCCAGGGGTCGACTCATTAATGCGACAAATGTCAACGGTTTGTGTGGTCCTTCCAGAGTTTCACGAGTTGAACTTCAAGAACACCTCACACCCCGGAACTACCCGAATAAAGGATCTGTTGCCCAGTCAAGTACCATAGAGACCGGTACCAACCTATTGCAATTCCCTCGACGGCTGCCGTTGGAAACAGACTCGTCTTCATTCCGCCTCTCAAGAACGTTCCCGCTTCCTTGCAATTCCCGAAGATCCCAATCACGATTGCGCTCTAGCCGATCCGTAGCGGTTGCGTGCGCTTTCCCCTTCGCGTGATGCCTGTAGTAATGCAAGGCCTCGGTTTCTTTCCCACTAGCGCTGGCAGTGTTAATTTGCTGAAGCGGTCTCTCTCCCTCGGAAGGGGGTTGGGCGTCGGAGTCGAAGTTAGCGTCGAAGGCGTGGCGAAAGTGACCACCGATGGAGCTTCGGCGAGAAGAAACGGCTGTGGCCGGTGTGTCTTCAGATCCGTAGCCATCCTGAGCTGTCCATGTTGGGGACTGGGACTGTGGTGCTGATGCCTGCCATTGGGGCTGTGGTGCTGAGGCCTGCAATTCAACAGCAGGTCGGGGGGCAGAAGACGGGCAAAGATGGTCCATCGGTGATTGCTTATTCTCGAAACCAAGGAAGCGACAAGGAAAAGGCAGGCAAAGAGGTTGATTCGAAAGGGCTTGTCGTTTCTCTTCCTCGTCGAAAGAAGATCATAGCACGTAGACGGTGCTCGGAGTGAAAAATTGCATGTATATTTTCGGTATTCCTTTGAATGAGCTAACCTCGGCGTCTTGAACGTAGGCCAACGTTGCTCGAAGAACCTTGGGCAACCGGCCCCTAGCAAACATGGTTTCTGAGTTGAGCAGATCTTCCCTGGGGGTAAATCCCAGGGTGTTACGCCGACTGAGCTTCGCACCACCCTCCACTAGTGCTTTGACACACGAAAGATTGCCGTGCCGTACCTGGATCGGGCCAAGATCAAGCGTGTTGGTGGGAAAGGAGGCAGAGCGTCGTCGGCCTTGATGAACATATTCAAGACAACGTACGCCCAATGATGGCTCCGAGGCCACATGATTGATAGCATTCCCCGGGTGGAACGTATTCGGGTGGGTACATGTACCCACTCTATCGTTCGGGACGCTACTGAATCCCACCGCAAGGTGTAGCGGTGTGTCCTCAGCTTCGTTGGCGCTGTTGACGTCGCTTCCTCCCTGAATCAAGAGTTGCAGACATGCCAGACTCCCCGTGGCAGCGGCCACTGCTAAGGGCGAGTTCCCCTGTAGAAACGATCAGCAATACACAATAGAACATGGGAAAACTGTGACTGCGAACACGTTTCGGGGCGACGAGATAGCGGGTATCGGGAAGCGATTCGTTGCTTTCCATCACGTTGTTATTTGGGGATGACTTCAAGTTATCGTCAACGTTCATGAACGGCGGTGTACTTGGTTTGGTCGCCTCCCCCTGCGCTCCCAAACCCAGTCTGTGTACCCGTGTGGGGATTCTGTCTGTTCCGTTGTACTGCCCTCTCAAGAACTCCATGTTCTAGAGTCTTTGCTAGAATAAATGCACAAAAGATAAGCAACAGCATTTGAAAAAATGGATTCCACCGTAAAAAACGAGTGTAAGGCAGTTTTTAGGCTTCAATATTCAAGTATATAAATTACGTGTCCAAAGGTTGGTACCAACTTCTGGCTATACCTGGCAGTCGTGAGCGTCGGGATCGGCTCCAGCCCGCCGGAGAAGGCGGACTAATCCAGCGTCGTCTCCGCGGCAGGCATGATGAAGGGGTGTCCGGCCGTTGTCGTCGCGCACGTCTGCTATCCCACGCCCGCAGACTTCCAGAAGACGGATCACGGCCGCTGCGTCGTTGTAACGTGACGCCAACGTAGCAGCGAACAGGGCTGTAGACAATGCCGAGCACGATGGTACGCGGGAGTTGTCTCCTCCCTCCGCGAGGACGGCTCCCATGACCTGTCGCGTGGAGCACGTCAAGAACGCACAGTATCAGTCCACAGATCCCTGAACATCTCGCAACTAGCACTGCTTCACACCCAGCAGCAGCGATTTCGACTCGTGCCACAGCACATAGTTTGCACAACGAAAAGAGCGACTTCGTCACCTACAGTTGAACCACGAGAGCGGAAGACTATGAGAGCCTCGCATACGCCAACACGTAGGTGTTGTTATGGCACCATACAAGCAAATATTCTCCCTCTTTTTTTTTTTCTTGTATCTCTCTTCAATCGATTATGCTTCCTATTTGCCCTCCTGTGGAGAGAAATTGCTCGCAGACGCCTACAAGAAGAGCGGCCCGCCACGCGTCATTTATTGCTGGTTTTCGGTGTCGTGCACCGCCAGCATGGCCCCGATCATGGCCTCAAATGAGAAACCTCGTCACACTCCCTTCAGCTCCACTTGGTACTTGAGATTACCCCCTTCCCTCCCCCCCGGTGTTTGCCATCGGGATTGGGTTTTCGTCGCTTGGCAACGACGTTGTAAAACAAGCCAATTCACTTCGTGAGCTCGGCAACCAGGTTCCTTTTTTTTTTAATTACCTCTGTTATTTTTTGGCGGTAACCATAATGGTGGTCGAGTAGATCATGTTGTGCGGGGTGGAGAACCCTCACTCCGCGCAAGGGGGATGATCGCACCACGTTGTGTTAAAATGGTCAAGCACCCTCGAGGCAGTTACACAGTGCTTACAACTGTCTCTGGAAGTGAAAGCACCAGAAAATAAATTAAGTCATACGCAGCTGTCATCCGTACGCAAGGAAGTAAGCACAAGATGCCGAACACCGTCACCAGGATGCAGCGCACCCTTCATGCGACTCGCCGAACACCTCACGGCGCTTCGCGCTTGGTGATGTGAGAGCCTGGTCCGGTGAGAACCCGGCGTGCTCCGTCCCGGCTTTGTAGGGATGCGAGGTCAATGGTCTAACGACTACGGCATGCACGACTATGAGTACATCCCCCCCCCCCCTGCGAAGCATAGATTTGGTGCAACTGTCGGCCCGCCCAAAACGGGTTTCAGAGCCTCTTGCTGCTCCTGTTTGCTCAGTGCTGCTCAGCGTGGCAGATCGCATTGCTACCAATAGGTCGAAAAATAGCTGTAGTGTCGGAAACATGAACTTCATCGCCGCCTGCAGTCAACATCAGGGCGGCTAATGAGATCGTCACCTCGTCGTATCCGCGCGCGGGTAGGGCCTCCGGCCAGCGGAGAGTTCGGTCTCGTCGATCGCATTCGCGTCGGCGTCGTGACCGCGTGCTGTGCTTCCGGTTCATCCCCTTCCCTTCTGAGCGCCGACGATGTTCGTAATCCGGACCAAGGCGGCCGAGCCTGCTGCGGTCGTTGCTGTCATCCTCACTGGCCCTACTATAATCTTGGGTGGAATTTACGGACAATCGGTTGTGAGTATCGGTCCGGCTCTGCCAACCCGGCTCCATCATTTCACGGTGGAAACGTTGTCGACAAGGGTCATCGACAATGTCGCAAAGGGTTGATTTAGGGGGTGCAGGTTCGCCCCAATTGTACACGTGTCCCACAGAACGTGCGGTTCCCCTCGTTGGGTCATGACACGTAGAATCGGAGTCCTTGTTGCGAGAACGCCCGTCCCTCTTTTCCAGCGCTACTTCCTGATATTTGTTTTTGACTCCGAACTCTCGTACTTGATGCGTGATGCTTCGATGGTGTAAACGTAAATCGCCATCGCCGAAAGCCACTCCATCAGCCTGCGATGTTTCCTTTTCACGGTCACCGACCGGATCAATTCCTGACCCGTTCCTATCTGGACATGAACCATCATCATGTGCAGAGCGGAGTCGTCCAATGTCCGCAGGAGTACGGCCGTTCGGTCTGCCTTCTGCATGTGATGAGGCCTGCACCTTCCGAGCCGATTCGTCCTGACCCCCAAGAACGAACAACTGGATAATGTCGGAATGACCTTGCGCAGCGGCCACGTGAAGCGGCGAATTTCCAGCGTCATCGGTCATCATCGTGGCACCCGCCGCAAGTAAGGCTTGCGCTGCACCCAGATTACCAGCAAGCGCGGAGAGATGCAACGCGGTCTGACCCATGGCGTCACGAGCGTCATCCAAAGCTCCAGAGGATAAGAGCAGCTCGATGCACCCAATGGTGGAATCACTACCGGAGTCACCGTTGTCGCAGACGCTCGCGCACACTGCGTGAAGTGGTGTTCTACCCCTGCCATCAATTGCGTTGATCCTTGCCCCGCAAGCTAAGAGCAGCGATAGTCCGCGGAGAGAGTGTTGAGTTGCTGCGAGGTGCATGGCTGTTTCTCCAGCCGAGTTCCTGTCAAGAGCATAGAACGCACACGTAGACTTCATTCGATATTCAAGAGTGACGACGACAGGCGATCAAAGATGTTTGGCCTTAGTTGGCCGAATAGGTGCTCCCAACGGTGAAGAATGAACATGGGTATTGTGCTTCATTGGACATCAAGGCGAGGGTAGAGTTTGGTTCTCCATGTTGCCGTTACCTCGCATCAGGATCAGAAGTATCTTGGGACCACTGTGATACCTCACAAGTACCGACTGAATCGTTTTCCGCAGCAGTAAATGTTTTAAAACCTTGCCCCTCCATCTTGGTGCGGACGGTTCCATCTGGACCCGCTTCCTTATCCCTGGCGCTGATATCTGCCCCCCTGTTTCCTGGCTCCCCTTGCGCCGCACCTCCATTTGTGACACCAGTGGGTGCTTGGGCCACGGATGCCTGCTGCTGCTCGTTCTCCTCTATGATTCCCTCCCCCTCACCGGAGACGACCCACTCACTGTCGCCAGTAACTTCATCATATAAGTACGGGTAGCCTTCTGGGCTGACGTATCTCACCCACTGACGAGCAATAACTTTAGGCTCCGGGACGGGAGGGAAAGTCAACGGCAACCTTGGATCGATGCCCATAGGTGTGCCCTCCTCCTTTGTATTGCGTTCAGCACCACTTCTTTGTCGGTGTTCGCTCTGGTCACCGCTGCTCGCAAGGCTCTCTGCTGCCGTAGGATTCGCTGGTGGGCTTGGTTCGAGCGTCCAACCGGACTGATGCGGCGACATGTGATGGTGTCGTGGGAGCGGGGCTGACTGCATCATCCTTTGAAATGCGCTCGCATATTTTCTATCGTCCGCTCTTTCAGCGTCACTCTGCCGCATAGCTTCTTTAAGGATTTCTTCAAAAGTATCAGCGTCATCGATCTGTTCTATGTCTGTCTGGGCGGCTTGGGTTCGACTGTCTCCGTATTTTACAAGATCTTCATCGGTTGTTGACTCAATGGTATCATGGGTAGTAGCGGTCCGCCCATCTTCCGCTTGACTTGCAGGCGAACCGTTGACCCCCTCTAAGCAGTTCTCCTTTGGCGGCTCCACGAACTTGATGTTACCAGTGCTCAGGTCATCAGAAACCTCGTCAGCGTTGAGATTCCCGCAACCCACGAGGCCGGGTGAGTGTGTATCGTCAGCAGTGGCAGTGATATCGCGTGGTGACCCCTGATCATTCCCGTGCGAATTCTCGACCTGCAAATCCAATGAATCAGCCATACCCGCGCAATCCGTCTCGTTTAACCCATCAAGCTTGTCAAAGCTCCCATCTCTTGCGTCAGTACTTGCTGGGTCCTCACCAATCTCCTTGACTTCATGTATTTCTTGGTGGGCATCCTCAAGCAATGGCAGCAGGTGATGATCTGGCTTCGAGATCGACCCCAGTTGCACCTCGGCTGGCTGAATCGCACAGGTGGTGCCCGACACGGTTTCCTGGCACCCGAGAACCGCACAGGCTGCTGCTTTTGGTAAGAGTTGTCCCTCCTAAGCTGGACCACCGCTTGAGACAGCTTCAGTGCCCGGCACGAGATCCGTTGCGCAGAGTGTCTTTGAGATTGCGCTCTCGCTATCCATATTCCGTCTTGCCTGCAGGTCAGGTTTTGCAGTAGACCACAACGCACTTCTTTCCCAGCTTCCGCTTCAGCCAACCCACCAAACTTGAGACCTACTGAACGAAGCGATGCCAAGCGAGAGATCGCTGCATAGCCGTGAGCACGATATTCCTGGTTCACGCCGGCAATTAGGTAATTGTGGGCTGTCATGCCCGACAGTCAAACCTCGCAAAAACGCGGCGTAATTTGTACCGTTTCGAGTTCCTCGTTTGGCTAGATCTCGCATCAGGCATCACGGTATCACTGCTGATCGCTGCTTTCACAACAGTTGAGAGGAAAACCTGCTGGATACTGGAACAGTTTGTTTGAACATTATACCTTGCACAACTTCGACGCATCCCTTCGAATGGGGTATTATCTCCAAGGGGTATGTAGTGCTTGGATATAGTCGACTTGACGTTACTAGTCCCTGTCGGAGACAGAGGCCGGTACTCTCGCAGTATTCTCCCACTGCCGAACAAGGGTGGCTATTTCCGTTTCGTGATATGTAACGAGGAGAGGAAGGTAGAAAAAGAGTGACCAGAGGGTCGAGAGAGGACGGCCGGAGGCTCCCCATCTCTTCCCTCGGCAATCGGCCATGGACTTCGGAAGAGACAAATCTCCTCGGTGTTTTACTTGCCACTTCTCCCAATGGCAAGTTACCCCGAGGAATCATATCTTCCTACATCTTGTATGTGCACAAATGGTTGGTTATCTATTCCGACCGGTATCCTCCACATTATTCTCTATTCGGAAAAATCCTCTATCTAAAGTACATTAATTACTACATTGAGAACAATTTATGCACATCTAGACTAAGTCTCCACTACTCGCTGTACAATATTGTGGACTACAAACAAACTACATGCAGATACTACAGTGGGGGCCCCGGTTTAGCGACCCCTGTTTGGCGACGCCCAAATCTCGTGACACCGCTGCACCCAGGTTTAGTGGGCGCTAAACCCTGTCGAAGCTTCAATAACGACTTATTGGACAGTTTTCATCAGGTAATGTGTGTGTGTGTGTTTTTTTTTATTATTAGCATCGACCGCGCTAACCGGCTGACCAATGAAAAGACGTCAGTCTTAGTGCGGTTGAAAACACAAAAAAGGCAATGTGTGTTTTTATTATTAGCATCGACCGCGCTAGTAGTGTATGTGTGCTTTCGTTCTATTTATTATTATGGCGACCGTCCCCCCATTTTTCGTGGTGAGACGTATACTACTACAGTTTTCAGCGCTACACTTCTCAGTGTATTTTTCTTACAACAACCATCCAGGGCCACACACAGCAGGGGGGAAACACCAGGGCTGTAGGTACCTGTTTGATTTCTTTTCATGCCCCACCTTCCTCCTGTGGTCGGTGCGTGCTGAATTTTATTTCTATCGCGAGATGGGTCCAGCCCGTCCCTTTCCCTCGTCAACGGTGCTAACGTCGAAGTTTGGTACTCACGAGAGCTTTTTAGCTATATTTTGCTTTCACCCGAAATTTTCGTGATTTTTTCACCCCATGGGGATCCAAACTCACGACCTCTGCGACTAGCGGATTACGAGGATACCACTAGACCACCGGGGCGACCGGCAATAGCGACCATCGTTTCAACTTTTGAGGAGACCCCGCGTTCCTCCCCCAAAGACACAACATTGCGGGACACGGATAGTCTACACACGCAACATGCCGTGGGCCGATGGGAGAGTTGTGGAAACAGCCGGATGTTGAACTGCGGGCACCCCAGGGGCATGTTGTTTTTTTTTGTTTGTTTTTCTCCCATCATTGGACTCTGTCGTCTGCCCCTCTGGCCCCTATCCTCCACTTCTACTAGCTAGACGACCCAACCGGGGTCACATGGGAGGGGAGGGGGGGGGTTGGACCCCCTCCTGCGGTTCATGCCTGAGGTATTTTTATCGCGAGAAGGGTACATCAATCCCTTCCCTCGCGACTTACGAAGTCGATTATGGTTTACTAACAAACGAGCTTTGCAGCGCGTCGCTTTCATCCTAGACCAGGATTTATTTAGTGAGAAAAAAAACTCTCTCTGTCGGGACTCGAACCCATGACCTGGCCCTTGTCAGGCTGCGCGGCTACCCATTAGACCACCGGGGCGACCATGCGACATGTATGCCGTGGTGGCTGCGGTGGACCCCTGTACCGAATGTGTGAGGAGGTGGAGCATCGACCGATGCACCGCACCTGCCACGAGTGTGTAGATCCAAGAGAAGAACATGCAGGCTTCCCCACCCGTCTCGAATCAAGCCAATCGCAAAGAGAGGTAGAGCTAGATGGAGAGATGGCGGTGTGGGGGTGGGGAAGTGATGGCACCGCCGCCCTACTCGGAGTATCGTCGCATTTTGGATCGCCAGAAGAGTGCGCGGGGTCGTGTGGGTTAAGCGAGGCAGCGTACTTTGTTCAAGGCAAAGGTGTTGTTCATCGAAGCACACTTCGCGAAACCAGCGCGACTGACGGACATAGTCTCTAGACTATGTGAGATGGCGCCATCTGTAAACCGTCCTTCGCAGCAATCATGGAACCAACGGCCCAATTGCCATTGGCCAACCAATCCCGCCAATGATGACATGGTTTCTCCGATGAGAGGTAGCACCTGGCTCTCAGTGACCTTGGTATCCGGAAACTGAGCACGAAACATTTGTGAACGAACCCGACCTGAGCGCTATTGACCTGATATCGCATCTGTGAGTCATGACCACGCCTGCTGCCATGCATGCCTGACCGGATGATAGAATATCGCTGCTTGCTCGCTTGTGTTGATGATGGAACGCTTGGCACATGTCTACAATCGAACTCGCAAATTAGCTAGTGATCTGCGCACGTGAGAGTGAATTTGCCTGGAATATCGTAGAATAGCCTTGTCTCTGTAACGTATGAGGTGTTATTGGTACTGGCAAGTTTCAACAAGAGGCAAGCGAGGTATCATCTGCTGTTTCACGTGTTGCAGGAACAAAGGAGTCGAGGAGGTATCGATGCGGGGAACGGTCCCTTTCGGAATAATTGATTAATTGGGCTGTCCTAGCTGCGAGGACGCACACGGTGTCACTGGCGGCCTCCAACCACAGCACACCGTGCGGAAAAAAACGCTTCTCGGTGTAACACTCTCAACGTTTTCACAAGACTGCAGGTACTCCGTCGACTTGGAACGGATATCCGTGAGGTTTCGACGGGTTTTTCCGACGAAAAACCGTCCTCAAGGCCACGGTTTCGCGCGGCTTATGCTACGAAGTAAACAAAACCGCTCCGTGAAGAAAAACGCACTACTGCTCCGCGACATGAAAAAAAAACGCTCCGCTCCGTGGGATTTTTGCCCTCAGATATACCGCTCCGCTCCGCTCCGTGACATTTTTAAATGAAAAAAAACGCTCCGCTCCGCTCCGTGTAACTTGCATAAAGAAAAAAAACGCTTCGCGGAGCGGTTCTACTGCTTGAGTTGCCCTGGAAATTAGTATTGTCCTGTGAGCACTTAAAACGGGTTAACAAACAGTGGTAATTATATCTCGATTGGGATGTAGCTTTTCAGTGATTGTGTTAATGAACATACTTTAATTTCTCTTCAAATGTTGTTTTGGCCATCCTTTCCTCATCTGGTTGTGAGCGGGTCTCACGCGACTGCCATGACAGTGCCTTCCGTAGGATGAAGCCTGAACAAATCAACCTGAGACAGATCTCGGGATTTATTTATCGGGTTGGCTGATAGTTGGTTGAGGGTCGTCGTGGATCGAAAGTACACATACATTTTTGCCCGCATTCATGGCTGACCGACCAGGCTGCTGTCGGAAACGCTGTAAGCAGCACCTCCCACCGCCTCTATTGTGTGCAACAAGTGATTCACTGCCGTTCGTGCCCTTTTCGTCCTAATATTGACGCTCTAAAATCCTTACAGCATCTCCTTCAATACTTCGTTATAACTGTCTCGACGCCTAACTCTACCATTTCTTTATACTTGAAGTATGACTCGAACGGCTCATCACCTCTTCCAGAAGCTAGACTTCGTCTTCTTTCCCCCCTCACTCTTGCTCTGTTTCCCCTGAATGGTTCCCCCTGATTTTTCCTTCCCTGCTTTCTTTTTGGCACCTTTCGAGTCCTCTGATGACCCGGAAGATAACCACCCCTCGCTATCCCCGCTAGATTTTGCCGACCCAGATGCCGCGTTGGACGCCCCAGAATACGAGGCGGAAGAGGTGCTCCTCGCAAACCTGACCGAGCCCTTATTTTTCATCTTGGTGTTGGGTGCGTTTACAATAGTACTATCGCTGTTCTCAGAACCAGTCTCCGACCTCGTCGCGGACAAGTCCGAGTCAGAGACGGTCGGCGATGCCCGTGAAGCTCCTTCCGATGCCTTCGTTTTCGCAGATGACTTCTTTGCCGGGGTTTCGTCGGTAGCGTCTTCTTTCGAGGGTTCTGAGCTTCCAGAACTTCCCGACTCCAAAGAAGACGACGAACCGCTGGGGCTCGAATCGCTGGTGCCTGACGATGCCTCGCTGTGGTCGCTGCTGCTATCGCTGCTGCTGCTGTCGTCCTCGTCGTCGGAGTCCGAGCCACCGGACTCAGACGACGAGTTCGAAGATGATTGGGTCGGCTTTGTGTCCGTGTTAGTTGGGAGAGTGTCCTCTGAGGACGAGGCGAAGTCGTGCGCCTGTTGGGACGCTGTTCCTTCGGACGAGTCGTCCTGTCGACAGGAAACGTGCGCGGTGCACACGAATGTGTGGGCGTTTTGACAGGGTCTTCGCAAGGTGTGGCAACAGGACTAATGCGAACGCTTTGTTCATCGCCTTCATCCGCGGGAGAGTGTGCCCGTTGTCTTCATGCGGGGACATGTCGGCTCAAGGTGCCTATCGCTGAGCGAGTAGCGAAACATCCTCCACAGGGTGCCCCAACCCCGTAAACCAATATCCTCAACATACGTTGTCGGTTCAAGCTTGGACATTCTTCAACCCAACGCACACAGTCAACATGCGTAGACTTCGCACTGAACCTGTATACTGAGGTCTTGCTGCCGCCTTCTGATGAGATCCTTCGCGCGTTCCTCCGCTCGATGTCTTCGTCGGAGCTTCTCCTGCAGAGTAAAATTACAAAATGAGACGAAGTCTCAAGTTTCTCATCCCTCTTTCAGGGGTAGCACCGCGGCTGGGAGGGCGCCGTGATCTTGGTGCTCTCGTGGTGTGTCCTTCATGGCGATGACTACGACAACTCGGTATACCTTCCACCAGTGGCGTCGTTGTTGCACCGACAAGCTACAGGCCACGAAACTAAATCACCGAGCAGAACCCATTGATAACAATCGTGGTAGGTCAAAGAAAAGTGTCATGTTGCACTCTCTTACGGTCGTGCGGTGTTTATCTAGCCCTAACCCTAAGTTATTGCTGCATATTGAGCACGGCAAAGCCTGAGCGACCACCAGTTTTATGAGTGGCGACTCTACCGCGTGTTTCAACAGGTTGGATGAGGCATTGCAGCAACTCTAAGAAACGATAACTTGCCTGTAGAGCGCGCTTCTTTCGCAGCTGGACGGCTTTAACCTGTATATGGTCACCAATTGTCTTCAGCATGCTACCATGCAGGTGAGGAAAGGTCGAATGCGACGGACGACATGACAGCGATCTCGTTACTCCAGGGGCGAACACTCTACGTCCTTGCTGTCGTTTCTCCTTTGTTTTTTGCGCTTCGATAGTTACGTGGTGAACGATAAAAAAACAAACGCAATGCTCGTAGCGAGTGTGCTTGACAGAAAACAAACGTCCAACAACCTCAAACGACCAATTACGTCGAGGGTCCCCCCCCGACCAGACGATCGATATTCGCGCGTCTCGCTTCGGTCATGGAACACGTCCAAGAACCTTTGTCGTTTGTCTGCATCAACCTGCATTCGATTTCATCTTGCAGTAGAGCGTGCCTGTTAGTGGCACGATGAGCTAAACGAACTCACCGTAGGTACCAAGCGCTCAAACGGTAAACGTTGTTGTAGGCGTACAGCCTTGCCGCGAAAAAGTCCACGTTTCCCTCCTTCTCCGCCAACGCTACGTCCGTGGCAAAGTTGTAGGCAATCGACCCCTGGAAATGAGAGCTAGCCTTCCCCAAGGCCACTATCGTAGCCTTGACAGAATTCAACGTTGGCCGCGGCGACGGAGCCTCTGCCCCATGGTTGCCCTGATGCACATCGGGCACTGGCTGCGAAGGGTGCACGGAGAGAGGCGGTAAGACGCGGCACGTCGTTCTGTACGATAGCGTTGGGGCGGTATGGTGGAAGCACACGCGCGAGGCGAATTCCAAGTGTGCATTGTAATTCTCTGCAAGTCCTGAAGCGTGTGGGCGCGGGCTTTCCTTGGGTCGAGTTGCAGCGTGGGGCGGAACACGCAGGGCCTTACAGCTGTAAGTGCTGCTTATGTCTGGACGAGTTATGTGCTCATGACTGCCTATTGGTGTGTGGGTGCACCGGTGCCTGTACCCCATTCTCTCGACTATCGGTAGGGAAGAGAGGACACCATAAGGTGGCCGGGACGTGTTTCTAGGCGGTCGATTTTGGCGATCTGTGGCCATAATTCACCCTCGATCGTTGACAGTTGCAGAATGTTGTTCTCACCTCGGGCATTCCGCTAGCGCACTGAAGACACAAGGCAGCCTTTAGGAACGTGTCGGGAGCATTGAACCCGAGTAAGTCGTCGACTAGCGTTCGTCGCCCGACCTTGCAAGGGCAGTTGACAAGCACAAAACAACAAACGCCAGGGCAAGACCGTTCAGTACGATAGGCAGCCAAACGCATCGTCGCTGGCAGGTTGTGTGGTGGCAAGCCTCCAAGGCAGCTTTAAGCTGTGCAAAATAGATTATTACGTCTGCCAAACTTCTCACCAGAGATGTTGTGTGATACGGCTGCGAATTGGGCCTCACCTCCTCGAAAAGAGAAGCTGCTTCCACGTAGCTTTCACTCAGTGCAAGCGCGTGAGCGGCCTGAGACCAACACAGTGCAAACGAGGAAGGCGTAGTGTTGTTTGCCTTACATGGTCATGATACAAAAATATATGTGCTTATACCACAGTTCCTGGGTGTCGCAGAGCGACGACAGCGGGGGTGACACTTTCGTTGAGCCCTCGCACCAGCCCGAGCACCAGAGACGCGAGTACTTGTGATACTCCTATGCATATCAGCGGCGCACGTGGAACTTCGAAACCTCGTCGTCAGTTTTAAGATGGGCCGAACGATGAACGCAGGTTGCGCAATCCTGGCGAGAGGTACTGTGTGCCTGGCTTGATGAGGCCATCAGGACGAGCGATATCCTGATTCTGGATGCAGATATACGGACCTTGAGCAGGCAACGGTCGGTAGCCTCTTCAAAGCACGTGTTAGCTCGGTAGAAATCGGCCGCCTTGATGTGGTGCACGATTGCTAGCCGTCGGTTCCTGAAGAAGCCACGAGCGACGATCGAATCTCACCACTTTTAGCACTGCTGTGCTTCGTTTGGTTGCGATTGAATGCACTTCCAGGTCTTGTCTGGGCGTCAACGCGGTAACGAAAACTTGTCCTGCCATTAGGCTGTGGGCCTGTTTGTCGCGGAAAGAGAAGGCTATCGTTTGCATTGAAAGTACCACAGCTAGTGAGAAGTGTTGTGCTGATAACCGTGGAGGTTGATAGGCGCGGCGTTCGTCGGGATTTTACTGGTGCATCTCTTTTTCTCATGGTGCCCATCGATTGGCCAACCCATCCCCGCAAAGGTAGATGAGCCAGGTGTATCAACCCATCGGCGAACGGTTTGACAATTCACCTGTCGTTCTGCATCAACTCAGCCACCTCGCATTCTAGCCGTGCCGCCGTGGAAAACAGTTGTCTTTGACAGAAGAGGTTGATTGCGCTTAGATAGCACGCGGCGGCCTCTGTGTCATTAAACAGCGGTTCGGTTTTGTAGCAGGAGTGAGGGGCCGTGGGTCAAGCAAATTCTGTTTGCAAGCAAGTCGGACCTTGCTTGCTACCTTCTACACGCAAACCCCCACGTCGGGGGCCCGACCCATGCGACTAAGACTCTTGTCAGTATCTGCATCTCCATAGGCTGTGCGACGGCAGCTATCCAATAAGCTGCGCTCTGTGTGCCTTGTGGCCTACATACGTCAACAACATTGAACTGGATATTATGAGCTCCAACGGCAGACCGCCGTGCTGTAGTTAATTGCACCTTGTGGATCGTCTTTCTGAAAGCAGAGGGCAGCTTCATGGTAAAACGATGCCGCAACCTCCGGGTTGTTGAGCTTCTCCTCCAGGCGACCGCATTGCTTGTATACCACTCCGGCATCTTGAACTGTTGCAGAGCACATGTTGGCACATATGTATCGAAGCCACTAAAGAAAAGCAATGCATCGATGATCACATTCCAGTCCTGCCTATCAAGAATCGCAGCGGGAGAACGCTCAAGAAAGCTGGTCGGCGAATTGCGAGAGAGAGCAAATGTGAGTATTGCAGGTATCTCGAAGATGTATCTGAAGGGTATTCTGAGGGTGTTTGAAAGAGTGGCAGCTTTGGCCAGAGGCAACTACAGTCACTGCCCTTGTTTAGTTCAGCAACCATGCCTGTAGGGAATGATGCGCTGACGAACGGCGCACGCTGTGTATGAATTTCATCAATCGTGTTCTGCGTCAGCACAACCAACGAAGGCCCTCTCGTCGATGATAGCCGTCTACCGTGTACACGCCACGCATCATGCATGTAGATTTCAAACGTCCCACAACGGTGAACATAGTAGATTTATTTTACAGTATGTAGTGACAATCCAAAGCTACAGCATCAACGAGCACAGACCTTACGCCCACCACATACATCCTGCGCACGCTGCATGGGACTAGATCTACTGGATAGCAGTATTAGACTTTTGGACTGCTGTGTTAAAAGAGTTTGGAGCAGAATATGCTCCGCTACCTCTGATAGCTAACCCTGCTGAACGCGCGCACTCACAACGCTTCGCAACACGGAAGCATTGCCCCGCAAGCTCCAGGTAGTTGGACGCATCTTGGAACTTGAAACGCGCCATTGGGCCCATGTACACCCGCCGTTGGGCCCTTTCAGCCTGATGCAGATAGCGAAGATTGAATGTGTCGCAATATATATTATCTACCCCGCATGACTTGATTCGGCCTTTTCCTAATTGTTAAGTAGCGTAGACGTTACCACATATGGACGACTGCAGCGGGAGATGCCAAATGAGCCTCGCACCAACTGCTGTCTGTAGTCTAGTCTGTAGTCTAGACTATGCATCTACGCATACCCGGGGTAACTTGCAGTGTTATCGGAATCACATCCAAAGGTATAGGATTGGTCTGTGATATGTGCTCATCCCGATGAAATGCATGCAGTTCCATGTGCGATGCCTGATCAATGTTCCCCCGAAACACAGCAAACCACGTGGCTCTAGATACATGTAGATAGCTCACAAACCACGGAGTATCTTTGGACCAGCAAGATCTTGCCTGCACATGAGCCCACCTGCTGTACCCATTTGTCAGCCTTCTCTCTGTACGTTGTAATCATATGATCCGCCATTGCCACAAAGTGTTGTCCGAGGCACACTTCCCTTGTCCGTGCTGCTTCTCCCAAGCATGAGCGCGCGCTGTGACTGCGTATCTGTGAGAACGGAGCTCGTGTGCAGGTGTCTGCTGTGTGAGGGTGCTGTGTGGAAACACCCGCCACGGCGCCCCCATGTGGACATGGGTACGTGTCCCACACGTTGCTCGCAGGTTGATTCCACGAAATCCCCGGACAGATGCAACAGGATGCAATGAGCGACCCTGAACCGGCGTGAGCGAACGAAGCCTCTTCACTATACCAGCGCTAAGGCTCGAGCCCGATCCGCTTTGCGTGGGCTGTATGCTTGCGTTGGAGAGCCAATGTTCGACGCGGCCGATCTCATCGCCTTGCCCAGGCCGGTTCGAGCAACAAACGGCTGTGTGTCTGAAGCTACGGCTGGTGCTAATCCAAGCGAAAACAGCAGCAACAGCAGCAGGAATCGGAATACTTATCATGTCGTCCAAGCTTGCCCCGTGGCTGGTGACAACATTGCGCTTGCAATGTCCGATGGGCAGCTGTGCTACGCCAGAGTATCACAGTCGAGAGTAACAGGCGTAGAGCCTGATCAGATGGAGGAGAGGCGATGGCCCGATTGGACCACTTGGCCATCACGGCATGGCAACGTGCAAAGCTTGCACTATGACCCGGCCCACGATGCTCTCGTAACACTCGAGGTAAGGACTACGGACCCACAGCACGTGGCCTGCGCAATACCTCTATCACTGTAGACTGTTTGACTGTACCGATAGCTTCCGATCATGAGGTGCTTGTTGGTGGAATACTCCGCATTTTTTCAAAACGAAAAAATACAACATGCGGTATGCATAGTCTACTGTACGCATACAATCAGGTAAAACCTAGTGCCTACCGTAAATGACACAATACAGTCGAGGGACCCTTTTAGTGCCGATACGTGCACAGAGCGTTCACCGGCACTAAATCGGGCACCCGGCACTATTGCGAATAGTGCCAAAACGGCACTATTGAGGGCTGGCCAATCCCTCATTAGTGCCGGTACCGGCACTAATGAGGTTGTGTTCGATTTATGGTGTAGCGCCCACGCTTACGGGGCCAACAAAGAACGAAATGGATCGACACTATTACTGTACTGTTGAGTGAAGTTCCAGCATGGGCGTGGGCAGAGTTGAGTTTTCTTTTTGTTGTCTTGGGGCGCTCTTTGGTTCTTCATTTTCTTCTGCACCTCACTTATTTGCTTATTTGTGTACTGTCGTCGGGACAAATTCTCTCCTGTTTGCCTGGCGCACCCGCTTCGATGTTGCAAGAAAAAAAAAA